>QVRM01002845.1:0-190266 GCA_003439945.1 Dermanyssus gallinae
AACCACAAAAAATCTGTAAGACTTCTTCCAAAGTATTGCATATTTTTTTGTTTCTTGTAATATGGCTAAACTCAAAAGAGGCATGCATACACCTTAGTGGAAGCGGTAAAAGCCGAATATGTAGTTCTGTGGTAGATTTATTTCCAATCTGTTAAGTCGGCTGACGTCGTTGATTTTCCAACGGATACGGGGCAATACTCGGCTTCCGTGGATTGACATGTTTTAATCGGATTTGTTTGTCGCACGTGAACATCGCTCGCACGTTTGCACAAATGTTGCCACTCTTTTTCTTTGCTGACCTGTTTCTGACACTAAAATACTTTATAACTCTACAGTTTATCGCCGGCATCCTGTTTCCGCTCCCCTTCCCTTCCCATCCCTTCCCACCCCTTCCCGCTTAACTTTTGCTTGTGCTGAAGAGGTTGCTCGATTAGAAGCAGAGTTGCTAAATTTGAAGTTGAATTCCAGTAGGTCGTTCGTCGTCAAGCCCGGTGACGTGCTGCATTCGTCCGCGCCTTGCAACCGGAGGAGACAGATAGGTACGCGGGTTCGAGTCGCACCGTTGCACATTTGTGTTTATGGGGGTCTTTCAATGAAGCAATGCAAAAAGCAGTCCCGTGAACAGTAAATCTTGGCTGAGGATCAGCCTGAAAACTCTACTTTTAGGCCGCCTTTTTACCACAGAAGCTAGCTATCTAGCTAGTTGGCTGGAGTTAATGAATGAATGAATGATCACCTGCTGGAGCGTACATTATGTTTTTGACGCGTTTTCACTGTGACGGCCCGCAGCACAATGGCAGGTTAGCGCAATGGCTGGTGGCCGCTAAAGTGACGGCAACATCGACGAGACAGAGGATGATGAGGCCGGCAACCAGTCGTACGAGCGAACGAACGCGCGGACGGGAACACGAAGCAAGGGAAACGACAAACGAAAAAAGGAGGGGCGGATGTAGAGGAGAGGAGAGAAAGAAATAGAGTCCAGCCCACGGCATCAACGAGCTGCCACGACAACCCCCAACCCCCGCGAATCAGACTACTGGTGTTGTTGTTGTTGTTGTTCTGTGTGGCGCGACCACCTTTCGCGCGTGTCAACTCTTCCTTGCTTTCCTTGGTCTGTCTGTTCAGTGGTGATAGGATCCAGCCAGATCCGGGGGGGCTGGATGGTCGTCTCTCTCGATCGAACAGCGCCTCGTTGTCTGTTGGTCCTGGAAGTGTCCCTTGTGCCGTTGTCGCTGTTGTGGTATCGCTGAAATCGAGGGCGCGCCTGTGGGCTGCGGACGGAACAGGTAGGTGCTCCTGATTTCGTTGGCGGCGCTCAAGCGCATAGTGGCCGTTGTCGTCCGTCTCGTTACCAATCGTATTGAATTTTCGCTGTTGCTGCTTCTGTTGTGGTTCCCATAAACAGCATTAAAAAAAAAAAAAAAAAATATATATATATATATATATATATATGTTGTATATATATATATATATATATATATATATATATATATATATATATATATATATATATATAGCGTGGTGTTGATAAGAGGGACGTAGCTGTATCAAAATGGTCAAATTAATTTATCAGTAGGGTCGCTTAGCTGTTGATATATATATATATATATATATATATATATAAATATATTAGGAGTGGTGTGGAAATGTTGTCGTTGTCGTCGTCAACTTGTCACGATATTCGATAACATTGATTGTCACAATTTAACACTACTACTAGCTGCGTTACTACCCAATAGACGGAAGATGGATAAACTCACTGGAAAGAGGGAAAGCAGCCCTGTGGCCAACAACTAGTTGTCGCGGCGACGTGTCTAGTCCAGCGAGGCGGCGGCAACGGGAAACTAACTACCTGGCCAGCCAGGCAGGGTGGTAGACAGGCCTCGGGCGGACAGCTGGCGTCGTACGGGCGACAGTGAAGTCCGCGAAGCCGCGTGAAGCCGTCGCAATCGATGCGCATCAAGTCGACACAACAATTACGACGACAACGATGACGTCGACGACAAAAACGACGACATTTTCACTCTAACGGGCACGGCAACAACTTCAGCGATGACAAAGCGATGACGACGACGACGACGACAACGACGATGATGATAATAATGGCAACAACTTCTTCACTTTGACGGCGACGACGATGACTTAGTTTCTGAAGTCGCCGCCATCGCCGCTCGCTGCGGTTGCCGCTGCGGCTGTCGCTGTTAACTTAAGCGTTGCGCAACCATTGACAACGTCCTTGTATCCGGCAGAGTACGCGGCGGGGGAAGGGGGGGGGGGGGGGTGAGAGCTACCATCGTGTAATGTGCAATCTCGCCACTGTCCGTTCGTTGAACTGACTGAGTACGTGACAATGATCACGAAACGCCACGCGTTCAACTAACTATTACACGTGACGAACCATCACCATCATCATCATCATCATCAAGATCATCACGAAAGCAGATCGGCAAACATTCGATGTCACACCAAGAACGATGACAATTGCGACGACCGTACGATAACTAACATACGGGGTAGTATGTGTAATTGTGAATGTGTCTGTGTCTTTTTAGCCTGTGTATGTCCGTTTGTCTGTGCGCTGCGCTGGTGCGGGGTGCTTTTTGAACATGATCCAATTTGCTATAGTTTGTTCGTTAGTTCGTCAATCTATGAATACGTGAAAGTTGCATCATGTAATATGATCTGGATAGATAGATAGATCGATAGATAGGTCGATACGATACAAGTGCAGCAATTGATCATCATCAGCATCATCATCATCATGGCCAAGATGCCAACCATTCAACCCGTCCACGATATCATGGCCAACCTACCTCTTAATGTTATGTTCAACTTTCTTTGTGGCTGCATGCCTGCGTGCGTGCGCGGGCGCCAGAGTTGCCTGTATGTTTAAATGATCGAGTGGAAGAATAACGAGTAGGAACGCAACCAATAGGCCGGCAAATATACAACAGGCCAATAGAGACACATACAAGCGAAAACGCAGGTAGACAGACGGACATTTTCGTCCCGGGTCGATTTGAATGATCGAGCAACATTGTCGGGGGCGTCTGACCGTCTCCCCGACGACTCACACACCGATCGCGTGCTCGCTCGCCTACAGCAACGTTATGTCAACAACAAAAACAACAACAACAATGCAACAACAATGCAACAACAACAACAATGCAACAACAACAGAGAAGCACTTTATAGGTAAGCTCAAAACCGCTTTCACTCACCACTAATGCCAGGATCTAGTTCAGAACGGATAAAAAAAAGACGATGAAGAAAAAGACGAAGGACAACACGTGGGGAGCACGCAGAATGACAACGACAAGAACGATGACATGCGTTCACGGCAGGTTGAGTCGGATAAAAGAAGCGAAGTCCAAGCGGCAGGGAAATCACGCCGACGTTGCCGTTCTTATCATACTCAATTGTTGTTGTTGTTGTTGGTGATGTTGTTATTAGTGTTGTTGCTCTTATTGTTGACAATGGTGATGCTGCAGCTGTTGTTGTTTTTATTGTTGTTGTTGTTGTTGGTGATCGTGATGTTTTTGTTGTTTATGTCTTACTGAACGACAACGTATATATACATATAATGGCGTTCGCCCTCTTTCACTGTCTCAATGTTTGCTCCAGCGACGACGACGACGAAGATGATGACAATGACACACCTACCACTGAAGCGCATCGTGGCGCGTTTCTATGGTGCACTTTTTTGTTTGGCGTCGTTACACGTCTTATTCACTGACGTTGTTGTTGTTGTTGTTGTTGGTGCAGAGGTTGTGAATGTTGCTGTTGCACTCATTGTTCTTATTGTTGTTGTTGTCGCTGCCCCATAGTTGTTGACGCGTATTAGACGGAAGTGAGTCTTTTCCCGATAGGGGCGGCGGCAGGGAACAAAACCACTCGACGGCGACTGCTTGTCTCGGCCGGTCAAAGCGCAAGGAATAAAGAGATGACACGTCGTCGTCACCGTCGCCGTCATATAACCGATGATGGCGATCGGGGTAAATCGATCGAATCAGACGCCATTTATAGGCACATATTTTAGACCTGCCCAACTCGTCTGCGGCGCTATATATATATATATATATATATAAACTTCTAGGAAAAATAGGGAAAATCCAATTGCAGATTTTTTACAATTCCCTAATTTCTTCATGTTAAGCAAGGATATTCCCTCTAACCTTCATTATAAAAGAATATATATATATATATATTCCGTGAAGTATATATATATATATATATATATATATATATATATAAACTTCACGGAAAAGTAGAAAAAATCCAAATGCATGTACTTTTACAACTCCCTAATTTCTTCAGGCTAAGCGAGAATATTCCCTCTAACCTACATTAAAAAGGAGTGTATATATATACATATTATAAGTTATACGTAGTTTGCCGATCATTTTTTTAGTTTTTTATTAGTTATAGGTGCCGGAAGAGGTAGAAAAACAGGTAGGTAGGTAGGTTGTGATGACAAAAATTGTCATTACAACAGACCTACATTCGTGTTACTGTGTGTGTACCATACACAGTAACACTAGAGAAAATATTTATACGCGTCTAGTAAGTAAAAAGTAATTATAGAGAAAGTATAAGCCGTATAACTTCTAGGGCTACCTGCGAAATGTTTAGTTGCGTAAGCAGGTATTGTGAGGCAATTATCCTCACTATTACAGCACACGCGAGTTAGGCGAGCACGTTGAGCCTACGATTTCTGTCACGAATTTCACTAGAATAGGAATTATTGATTCAGGTAATACACTATGATATTCATTTCTATGAAGAGGTATATATATATATATATATATATATATATATATATATTTATATAAACAGTAGCGGGACTGGCTGATCTCAGATGCTGTGCTATTATGGCACGACTCTTATTAGAGCCTATGAGAGTACATTGATGAGACATCAATATCAAGATGCTCCCCCCTAAACAAATCCCGCGTTTGTTTGTTGGCTTTGGTCAACAACTTGCTCGCTCTTCATCTCGTCTTCTGCCTTTGTTAGAATTAGATTTGTTTCAAGGTCTCCGTTTTGTTGTGTTTGCCATCAGCGTTTTCCTGCTTATTGTTGGCGTTGTTGACGTTTTCGTCGTTGTTACTATTGTACATAGATGCGATTGTTGTTGTTGCCGGCTTCGGGGTCGGCCGAGGCCAGTTCAAGCCGAGGCCAGTTCTCCTCGCAGATAGATCGGGCTTTGCCGCGATCTGCAACCACGACTGATCAGGTGGCGTCACGTGATGCTACGGTGGTTCGCCATTGCCAGCCCGACACAGCTCTCCTTGACACACGATACCCGATCCCGGGATTTACCGCGCCACGCCGTATGAGCGAGCGGCACCTACTATTACACTTACGGAAACGATGACAACATTTGAAACAACAATAACAACAATGATAAGAACACCACGCAACACGTCTATTATAGCAACAAAAACAGCACTAATAATAAAAACAACAATAGCGACCACAACGACGACGACGACAACAACAACAACAGTCAAACTTTTGCTGACCACAGCAGCAACGCCGACAACAACAACAACGCTGACAATTAGAATGGCAATAATAAACTTAACCTAACTTGAAAAGTGAGTATTTAAAGTCTAGGGTCATTACTGTCCAGTGGCTAGTGGTTTTTCGATTTGCTATTGTCGCTGTCATGAAAACCATTAGGAGCATCATCCTCATAATTATGGTCGTGATGAACGCGGTCATTCTCGTTGTTGTTATTGTTGTTCATTTATTGTTTTGCTGTTTGTATCAAATAGAAGCTGTTTTTGTTTCATCGTTTCTGATATGGATGTTTTCCCTCGAGGAACTACTAGTCGGACCAGTAATAGTAGTAGTAGTAGTAGTAGTGACAGTAGCGGTTGAAGCAGTGCATAGAAGTAAGCTTGGGTATTCTCACATTGGCGTTGTTTGTTTCGCTGAAGACGTTTCGATCGCAGTTGCGTGTTTCTTTGTTGAATTCCACAATTCGTTTTTCTTTATTTTGTTCTTCCGTTGTTACTCCTTTAGGTTGGTGGTTACCGATAGCTCTTGTACTTATGACTATACTGATCTCTTCAAAAACAGTTGTCGTGGTCGTGGTATTTACCACTGACAATGTTGCCTTTATCAACGTTGTGTGTGTGTGTGCGAGTTGTTGTGATATCTGTATTAGAACTAAACTAGTTATTATTTGCAGTTATTGTAATTGCTACAGGTGCCGGCGCCGAGGGTGTCCCTCTCACTGTCAGCAGTCCATTCGGCACTTATTACGTTACCTACTGTGCACAAGAAGAGCAAGTGCTTGCTTTTGTTATCCACAGTAAGTATCGGGTGTCATTCGTTTATTATCCGTTAGACTCCCCGTGTCACGATCAGCTTAGCTGCGATATAAGGTAAGTGTATTATACTACATATACTAGTAGTAGTTGTGGTTGTTGTTGTTGTTATTGATGGTCTTTTTTGTAGTTGTTTTTGTTGTGAATGATGATCTTTGTTGTTGTTGTTGTTGTTGCTGTTTGCGGCGGCTGCTGCTGCTGCTTTTGCTGCTGTAGTTGATAATTTGCTGTTGCGTCTGTTGCTGTCGTTGTTGTTGTTGTTGATATTGATAGTCTTTGTTGCTGCTGCTTCTATTGCTGTCATTGCTGTTGTTGTAGGCATGATCGTCTACGTCTTCGTCGCACCCGATGCAACCATTATTGATGTTTGTATGCTGTTAGCAATGCGTTTGATCTTGCTTTCAACTTAGTTTCTGCCCTTGCTACTGCTTCTGCTGCAACTGCGTATGAGGTGGTTGCTTCTGGTCATCCGCTGGACACCACCATGATGGCCTCATTCGAATGCCGAAGATTTCAGACGACGACGACGACGATTTCGATGGCGCCGAGTCGTCGATAGTCGATGACCGATCGAATGGAGTTGACAACGGATAACGATTCGTCGTCGTCGTCGTCGTCATCATCATCGTAACTTAGCTGGAAGATGCTGCGCGGATCGATATCAAGGGGGCCTATGGTCACCTCAGCGATGGCAGCGATGGAACGGGAACGCTACAGCTCAATGACCATAGCCCGTCGTTGTTATCACATCAGCCATGGGCGGCCATTGAGCGGCGGCGGTCCAGCTCAGTGCCAAAAACAGAAGGTTGTTGTTTCCACTGTCACCTTTGTCGTTGCCGTTGTTGTCGTGGTTCTTTTTACCGTCACCGTCGTTGTTGTTGTTGTTGTCGTGGTCCTCATTACCGTCGTTATTGTTGTTGTTGTTGTACTTGTTGTTGTTGTGGTTGATGCTCTTGTTTCTCTTGTTGTTTCGGTCGTCATCGCCGCCGTCTTAAGCAGGCAGACGGGCTTCTAGCTTCTTCGCCCTTCTCTCATTCAGCCCCAAACGGCGCTCTTTTGGAACAACATTTAAGCTGGTAAAATCTGAACACGTCATCACCAGCCGGACGAGTCAGCCGGTTTCGGCATATGGTATGTTGGTCGTCTCAATTGAATCACATCAAGGCATTATATTGAAGAACGCTTTCTACGGCGATTACTATACGATATACGCTGGAGAAGCGTGCTGCAGTTCAGCAACAATCCATATATGCGGTATCACGCGTCTTTAATCCGACAAAATCGATTGTGTACTGTCATTGTGCCTACTATGAACGAAAGTTGAATCAAGTGATTAGGAAAGTGTTGCCGCACCTATCCATCATCACTAGTAATGGATTGCAAGCACATATGATCATTCCACGGAGCAATGTTTAACTACTGTCTAAATCGTTTTCTTGCTAATCTTCAAGTGAGGCTTTCAGTCGTGACTCTCTCTCTCTCTGTCGTCAAGCTTTTGTCCCCACAGTTAAGCTACCAAGCGGCTATGAATCTCTGTCTTTCCACCTTGTAGTTATCTGGGCAGACATTGTTTGTATTGCTCCCTCAAGATATATATATATATATATATATATACATGTGTTTGTTATTCAATTTCTCATATCGTTTATTTGGGATGCTGGTTGTCGTTTGATGCCGTTGCGGCGGCGACGGCCGTTCTGGAGTTCGCATGACAGCCGTCACAAACCGTTAGCGATGACCGACCGGTCACCAGATCATCGGTTGTCCGTTCAGCGCAGTTCGATCTTACTATCAAGCGACGTAGTATCCCAATGCGGCGCGCGCGGGCGGGAAAAAGGAAAAAGAATCCACCCAGTCATGATCGAAATGTCGAGGCGAAATTCGAGAGAACGAGAGGAACAGGCGAAATAGGTGAAAGGGAGAACACGAAAGAACGAGAGGAAAACAAATTGCCAGATGAATTCAACGATAGACGACTGCTTGCTGTGAGTCCCTGCTGAACACAGCGAAGCACCAATTGTAAAATAGAACAGGGAAATGAGAAAAAGGAGGCAAACTTTATATATAGCTATAAAGCGGAGAAGAGCGACGAGCAAAGACAATGCATATTGATGAGGCTGTCGATGATGCTGCTGCTGATGATGATGGTGATGAAATATAAGTCGTATCGGCTTGTCAACTCTCTCTCTCTCTCGTGTCACAACGCAATGATCACACGATCTTACGAGTGATGCGTATCGTTTACAATTGTCGTCTATTGTGGTGTATCTCAGTGAACATGACAAGACACAGACATGCACACACACACTGTCACTGATATATATATATATACAATTATGGAGTGCCTACAATCACTAATATTCTACGTTGTTCTTACATGTAATGCAAGAACATTCGTGTTGACAGATGGAATAGCGCGCCAGATGTACGCGTGTTATGGACATTCGCGTCTATATATATACATATATATACCTTCATCCCATACCTGCTCGTAAGGTATGGTGCATACTTTACCAAAACCTCTCGTCTCAACTGTATTATTATTAAGAGTTTTAAAACGGGTCTGAGGTGTCGTTGTTCAATAAACTAGTCGTGTACCGGTTGGACTGGTACCTTTTAAGTGTGCTGAACTTGAACAAAGTCACGACGACATAAAGTCGTCATGGCCTACGCACTGCTTAATGGTTTAAGCGAAATCTAGGGCTAGATAGAACAGGGCTCTGGCCAACAACGGTTAGCAACCCTTATACGTGATTCTGTTATACACTAAGTTTTTTTTGCAAGCAATTTATGTAGTCGTGGCAGTCGTAGTAGTTGGAATTAGTTAAAAAAATTTGCTAGTAATGGTAGAAGTGATTGAGGTCGTAATTGATAAAGGTCGGTCGGAAATAGTGACGGCGTTTTAATCTCATTAAGAGCAATCTTGGTCAGCCTCTGTCGCGGAGTAATTACCGTTCTGGTTTTGTGTCTTGTTGTTGTTGGTACGGCTATTGTTGTTATTGTTACTGCTAATGTTTTGGTTTCTATTGTCGATTCTTGCTATTGCTTGTGTTGATATTGCCACTGCGGTTGTTCCATGGCCGTTCAAATCGTTACCATAAGCATTGAAGCGCTGGTCGCGTGAGAAGACGAGGAACAAAAACGCCGATCTCTTCGTCTTTACACCGGCTGGTCAAGGTAACCCAACCCAAGCTCTTCTTGGGTTGGGTCGAACTTCCAGCCATCGCATTCCCGCTGTTCATGTGATTGGTAACAGGAACAACAGCAACAGCAACAAATAGATTTCATTTTTTCGTCTTCTCTAGACAAACTTGGGATTTAAACGAACGCGACATTTTTCGTTTTTCCTACTTGTATTTTTACAGGTTGTTCGTTTTTCAGTACTTTTAACCGTTGTCTCTTCTCGACGTCGACACTTTTCATCTTGTTCTGAGGTTTTTCTTCTTTTTCATCTGTGGTCATTGTGGCCAATAAAAAAGGAAAAGGAAAAGAGAGTGGCCAACGGGCGCCCGCCGCCATTATATGCTGCTACTGTTAAACATTGGTGTTTGTTGCGTAGCGCGTGGACTTATCTATCTATCCATCTATCTATTTATCTATATATCCATTTATCCAACCGAAAGCGAGATAATCGAGGAAAACAGAATCAGAAGGACTCTTCGATGCATGTAATCAGCATACGCGTGCGCTGTTGCAGACTTTTCTTCGCAGCTCCCGCTACTTTCCGCCTTGTTATTGTTGCTGTTCTTATTGTTGTGATAGGTCTCGTCGTCAATGTTGGCATTGTTGTTAGTGGTGTGCTTATTTGCTTGCGTTGTGAGATATTTGTAGAAGTAAAAGTAGTAGTTGTTCTTGTGTGGTAGTGGTAGTAGTGTGTTATGAGGGGTTGAAGTAACATTAAAGAATGGTTCCAGCTCCTCGCCTCTTCCTGAGGCCATTTAGGTGAGAGGTTTTTAGTGGGTATTATGCCAACAACATCGGCATCGAGTCCCACACTACCCGCTCTGGGTGTGCGTAGCCGCATTTTTCTCTCTCACCATTAAAAAAAAAAGTAGTTGTGGTTGTCGTCGAGCCCGGTGGCGTGGTGGCTTAAGTCTGCGCTTCGCAACCGGTGGAGACACATAGGTGCGCGGGTTCGAGCCCCACCGTTGCCCACATTTGTATTTATGAGGGTCCGTCTATGAAGCATTGTGAAAAACAGTTCCATGGACGTTAAATCTTGGTTGAGGGTCAGCCTGAAAACCTTACTTTAGTAGTAGTAGTAGTTGTTGTTGTTGTTGTTGTTGTTGTTGTTGTTGTTATCGTTGTTATTGTCGTTGTCGTCGTCGCGCATTCGTGCATTAATTTCTGTGGCGGCTGGTGATGATGGTGGCGGAGGAGGTGGTGGTGGTGGTGGTGCAATTGGCTGTTGCGGCTCTAACAAGTGTAGCGAGACAGACGGGTGGCTGGATTGGGTGGCTGATTAACTAACAGCACTACTAACTAATACTACGACGGTGACATCGACTACTATAACTATTTTCATCGTTAACGACTGCTGCCGCCGCCGCTGCCGTTTGCCACAATAGCAGCTGCAGCAGCAGCAGCATCAAGAACCACAACGATAACGCTGTTGCCACTGATGTATTGCATCACGACCACCACCATTGCGGTCACCTGCGGATCCGTCACTTTAGATCCGCAACCTTAGCCACATCTAAACGAGTCATAGTGGTCACAACAACAACAACGATAATAACGTCAGCAATAACAACAACAACCTGCAACAACCAGCACTGTAATTGTAATATGTAACATTAAAATTTTTTACATACGCAGGATTCCTGTGGCTAAAACGGGCTGTGATATAGGCTGACTTCGGTACTACACAGTAGAGCTAGTTAAGAAGGTATGCACGAATACATGTATATCTGTCTGTCTAGTTATATATATATATATATATATATATATATATATATATATATATATATATATATATATATATATATATATATATGAGGACGAGAGATAGAGCGCCGCGTTCGCTTAGTTTTATTATTATTACTAATATTCGTATGATTAGCTGGATGAGGAAACAAAACAAGCTAACTTTCACGCAAAGCTGTCAGGACACTGCGGGTGGCACGCTCAAACACGTTATACTTGTATTCATGTAGCTAAAGTGGTGATGGTTCTAGTGTTAAAGATACCGACCGCTTGTGCATCTTCAAAGCAGTTTAAGGTCTTTAAGCCAGCCGGCTTCACCTCCGTGATTGGCGTTATGATTGCAGCTACAGTTTATGTTGTTGTTGTTTTGGTTTTGTGCTTATATGCTTATGGCTTGGTATACAATATTGGTGGCGCTGTTGTTTTTGTTGGCGGAATTACTGTTGCTGTTGCTGTTGTTTTTGTTGTTGTTGCTGTTGTTGTTGTCGTCGTTGTCGCCGTTGCCATCGTCGTCGTTGTTATCATTGCTGCTGCTGCTGCTGCGGTTATTGTTGTTGCTGTTGTGTAATGTTTCGGCTGCATTCGGCTGATGTCGTGCGGGTTGCAACGAAGCTGCTAACGGAAGGACTGAGTAGGTGACACTGGTAATAATAACAAGCTGTTGTTGGTGTGTAAGCTGCACTAGTGCAGTCAGAACCTCGCCCTAGTCGCCCTGCAGCCAGTGCAGGGCGACTAGGGCGAGGTGTGGTGGTGGTGGTTGGTGGAGGTGAAGGCGAACGTAAAGCCATCAAGCAGACGCCGAACGGGACGGACAAACGATAAACAAACCGTTCGACGGACAAACTCAACTCGACGTGAACGAGCAAGGAAAGGAAGAGCGAGAGAGAACGAGAGCACGAGTCAAGTAGGCAGTCTAGCGTTGGTCGTTGATATTGTCTCACTCAAGGATTTTCTCTTCCCCTTGTCCTCTCTTTCTAACTTTCTATTCCTTATCTCCTCTTTTTGTCCCCTCCCCCCTTCTCTATCTCTCTCTCCCCCCTCTCTCTCTATATCTATATATATATATATAGGTTCTCATGCATGCATATATATATGTATGCTCTGCCTCCCTGCCCCAAGAGAGAAGAGAAGCTTTAGCAACAGCTCCCGCAGTGGCTAAAGCATAACAGAAGTAGCAGCAGAGACGGAAGCCTCAACAACACTAGCAGCCATGCTTCGTCAGGCAAAGGACAGGACAGCGCCGGGCCCGACCGGGAGGGATGGACCGGAATCATCACCAGCATCGTGATCATTCCATGGTGGTAACCATGGCGAGCGGATAGACGACGCCGCCGCCGCCGCCGCTTGGCTAGCCGCTGCTGTACCGGTCTGCGACCCTACTGTTCCTATACTGTACCCTATACAAGGTGGCGTCAAATCTAGCCTTCGGATCGCTTCAACCTTGCATCGGATGCCCGCCGTGTCGTGTTGCTTGTGTTTCTATAGCGTCATGCGAACGGTGGCGGCGGCAACGGCGACAGCATTGACGAATTGTATTATTATTATTATTATTACTAGTCTTATAAGTACAATAATGTGACAATATAACAGTTAATATAATTTACTGTAATACCACTATTGATAATAATAATAATAACGTTACCTACGGTGCACAAGAAGAGCAAGTGCTTGCTTTTGTTATCCACAGTAAGTATCGCGTGTCATTCGTTTATTATCCGTTAGACTCCCCGTGTCACGATCAGCTTAGTTGCGATATAAAGTAAGTGTATTATAGTACATATACTAGTAGTAGTTGTGGTTGTTGTTGTTGTTGTTATTGATGGTCTTTTTTGTAGTTGTTTTTGTTGTGAATGATGATCTTTGTTGTTGTTGTTGTTGCTGTTTGCGGCGGCTGCTGCTGCTGCTTTTGCTGCTGTAGTTGATAATTTGCTGTTGCGTCTGTTGCTGTCGTTGTTGTTGTTGTTGATATTGATAGTCTTTGTTGCTGCTGCTTCTATTGCTGTCATTGCTGTTGTTGTAGGCATGATCGTCTACGTCTTCGTCGCACCCGATGCATCCATTATTGATGTTTGTATGCTGTTAGCAATGCGTTTGATCTTGCTTTCAACTTAGTTTCTGCCCTTGCTACTGCTTCTGCTGCAACTGCGTATGAGGTGGTTGCTTCTGGTCATCCGCTGGACACCACCATGATGGCCTCATTCGAATGCCGAAGATTTCAGACGACGACGACGACGATTTCGATGGCGCCGAGTCGTCGATAGTCGATGACCGATCGAATGGAGTTGACAACGGATAACGATTCGTCGTCGTCATCATCATCGTAACTTAGCTGGAAGATGCTGCGCGGATCGATATCAAGGGGGCCCATGGTCACCTCAGCGATGGCAGCGATGGAACGGGGTCGCTACAGCTCAATGACCATAGCCCGTCGTTGTTATCACATCAGCCATGGGCGGCCATTGAGCGGCGGCGGTCCAGCTCAGTGCCAAAAACAGAAGGTTGTTGTTTCCACTGTCACCTTTGTCGTTGCCGTTGTTGTCGTGGTTCTTTTTACCGTCACCGTCGTTGTTGTTGTTGTTGTTGTTGTCGTTGTTGTTGTTGTTGTTGTTGTTGTCGTGGTCCTCATTACCGTCCTCATTATTGTTGTTGTTGTACTTGTTGTTGTTGTGGTTGATGCTCTTGTTTCTCTTGTTGTTTCGGTCGTCATCGCCGCCGTCTTAAGCAGGCAGACGGGCTTCTAGCTTCTTCGCCCTTCTCTCATTCAGCCCCAAACGGCGCTCTTTTGGAACAACATTTAAGCTGGTAAAATCTGAACACGTCATCACCAGCCGGACGAGTCAGCCGGTTTCGGCATATGGCATGTTGGTCGTCTCAATTGAATCACACCAAAGGCAATATATTGAAGAACGCTTTCTACGGCGATTACTATACGATATACGCTGGAGAAGCGTGCTGCCGTTCAGCAACAATCCGTATATGCGGTATCACGCGTCTTTTATCCGACAAAATCGATTGTGTACTGTCATTGTGCCTACTATGAACGAAAGTTGAATCAAGTGATTAGGAAAGTGTTGCCGCACCTATCCATCATCACTAGTAATGGATTGCAAGCACATATGATCATTCCACGGAGCAATGTTTAACTACTGTCTAAATCGTTTTCTTGCTAATCTTCAAGTGAGGCTTTCAGTCGTGACTCTCTCTCTCTCTGTCGACAAGCTTTTGTCCCCACAGTTAAGCTACCAAGCGGCTATGAATCTCTGTCTTTCCACCTTGTAGTTATCTGGGCAGACATTGTTTGTATTGCTCCCTCAAGATATATATATATATACATGTGTTTGTTATTCAATTTCTCATATCGTTTATTTGGGATGCTGGTTGTCGTTTGATGCCGTTGCGGCGGCGACGGCCGTTCTGGAGTTCGCATGACAGCCGTCACAAACCGTTAGCGATGACCGACCGGTCACCAGATCATCGGTTGTCCGTTCAGCGCAGTTCGATCTTACTATCAAGCGACGTAGTATCCCAATGCGGCGCGCGCGGGCGGGAAAAAGGAAAAAGAATCCACCCAGTCATGATCGAAATGTCGAGGTGAAATTCGAGAGGACGAGAGGAACAGGCGAAATAGGTGAAAGGGAGAACACGAAAGAACGAGAGGAAAACAAATTGCCAGATGAATTCAACGATAGACGACTGCTTGCTGTGAGTCCCTGCTGAACTCAGCGAAGCATCAATTGTAAAATAGAACAGGGAAATGAGAAAAAGGAGGCAAACTTTATATATAGCTATAAAGCGGAGAAGAGCGACGAGCAAAGACAATGCATATTGATGAGGCTGTCGATGATGCTGCTGCTGATGATGATGGTGATGAAATATAAGTCGTATCGGCTTGTCAACTCTCTCTCTCTCTCGTGTCACAACGCAATGATCACACGATCTTACGAGTGATGCGTATCGTTTACAATTGTCGTCTATTGTGGTGTATCTCAGTGAACATGACAATACACAGACATGCACACACACACTGTCACTGATATATATATATATATATATATATATATATATATATATACAATTATGGAGTGCCTACAATCACTAATATTCTACGTTGTTCTTACATGTAATGCAAGAACATTCGTGTTGACAGATGGAATAGCGCGCCAGATGTACGCGTGTTATGGACATTCGCGTCTATATATATATATATATATATATACCTTCATCCCATACCTGCTCGTAAGGTATGGTGCATACTTTACCAAAACCTCTCGTCTCAACTGTATTATTATTAAGAGTTTTAAAACGGGTCTGAGGTGTCGTTGTTCAATAAACTAGTCGTGTACCGGTTGGACTGGTACCTTTTAAGTGTGCTGAACTTGAACAAAGTCACGACGACATAAAGTCGTCATGGCCTACGCACTGCTTAATGGTTTAAGCGAAATCTAGGGCTAGATAGAACAGGGCTCTGGCCAACAACGGTTAGCAACCCTTATACGTGATTCTGTTATACACTAAGTTTTTTTTGCAAGCAATTTATGTAGTCGTAGTAGTAGTAGTAGTAGTGGTAGTTGGAATTAGTTAAAAAAATTTGCTAGTAATGGTAGAAGTGATTGAGGTCGTAATTGATAAAGGTCGGTCGGAAATAGTGACGGCGTTTTAATCTCATTAAGAGCAATCTTGGTCAGCCTCTGTCGCGGAGTAATTACCGTTCTGGTTTTGTGTCTTGTTGTTGTTGGTACGGCTATTGTTGTTATTGTTACTGCTAATGTTTTGGTTTCTATTGTCGATTCTTGCTATTGCTTGTGTTGATATTGCCACTGCGGTTGTTCCATGGCCGTTCAAATCGTTACCATAAGCATTGAAGCGCTGATCGCGTGAGAAGACGAGGAACAAAAACGCCGATCTCTTCGTCTTTTCACCGGCTGGTCAAGGTAACCCAACCCAAGATCTTCTTGGGTTGGGTCGAACTTCCAGCCATCGCATTCCCGCTGTTCATGTGATTGGTAACAGGAACAACAGCAACAGCAACAAATAGATTTCATTTTTTCGTCTTCTCTAGACAAACTTGGGATTTAAACGAACGCGACATTTTTCGTTTTTCCTACTTGTATTTTTACAGGTTGTTCGTTTTTCAGTACTTTTAACCGTTGTCTCTTCTCGACGTCGACACTTTTCATCTTGTTCTGAGGTTTTTCTTCTTTTTCATCTGTGGTCATTGTGGCCAATAAAAAAGGAAAAGGAAAAGAGAGTGGCCAACGGGCGCCCGCCGCCATTATATGCTGCTACTGTTAAACATTGGTGTTTGTTGCGTAGCGCGTGGACTTATCTATCTATCCATCTATCTATTTATCTATATATCCATTTATCCAACCGAAAGCGAGATAATCGAGGAAAACAGAATCAGAAGGACTCTTCGATGCATGTAATCAGCATACGCGTGCGCTGTTGCAGACTTTTCTTCGCAGCTCCCGCTACTTTCCGCCTTGTTATTGTTGCTGTTCTTATTGTTGTGATAGTTCTCGTCGTCAATGTTGGCATTGTTGTTAGTGGTGTGTGCTTATTTGCTTGCGTTGTGAGATATTTGTAGAAGTAAAAGTAGTAGTTGTTCTTGTGTGGTAGTGGTAGTAGTGTGTTATGAGGGGTTGAAGTAACATTAAAGAATGGTTCCAGCTCCTCGCCTCTTCCTGAGGCCATTTAGGTGAGAGGTTTTTAGTGGGTATTATGCCAACAACATCGGCATCGAGTCCCACACTACCCGCTCTGGGTGTGCGTAGCCGCATTTTTCTCTCTCACCATAAAAAAAAAGTAGTTGTGGTTGTCGTCGAGCCCGGTGGCGTGGTGGCTTAAGTCTGCGCTTCGCAACCGGTGGAGACACATAGGTGCGCGGGTTTGAGCCCCACCGTTGCCCACATTTGTATTTATGAGGGTCCGTCTATGAAGCATTGTGAAAAACAGTTCCATGGACGTTAAATCTTGGTTGAGGGTCAGCCTGAAAACCTTACTTTAGTAGTAGTAGTAGTTGTTGTTGTTGTTGTTGTTGTTATCGTTGTTATTGTCGTTGTCGTCGTCGCGCATTCGTGCATTAATTTCTGTGGCGGCTGGTGATGATGGTGGCGGAGGAGGAGGTGGTGGTGGTGCAATTGGCTGTTGCGGCTCTAACAAGTGTAGCGAGACAGACGGGTGGCTGGATTGGGTGGCTGATTAACTAACAGCACTACTAACTAATACTACGACGGTGACATCGACTACTATAACTATTTTCATCGTTAACGACTGCTGCCGCCGCCGCTGCCGTTTGCCACAATAGCAGCTGCAGCAGCAGCAGCATCAAGAACCACAACGATAACGCTGTTGCCACTGATGTATTGCATCACGACCACCACCATTGCGGTCACCTGCGGATCCGTCACTTTAGATCCGCAACCTTAGCCACATCTAAACGAGTCATAGTGGTCACAACAACAACAACGATAATAACGTCAGCAGTAACAACAACAACCTGCAACAACCAGCACTGTAATTGTAATATGTAACATTAAATTTTTTTTACATACGCAGGATTCCTGTGGCTAAAACGGGCTGTGATATAGGCTGACTTCGGTACTACACAGTAGAGCTAGTTAAGAAGGTGTGCACGAATACATGTATATCTGTCTGTCTAGTTATATATATATATATATATATATATATATATATATATATGAGGGCGAGAGAAAGAGCGCCGCGTTCGCTTAGTTTTATTATTATTACTAATATTCGTATGATTAGCTGGATGAGGAAACAAAACAAGCTAACTTTCACGCAAAGCTGTCAGGACACTGCGGGTGGCACGCTCAAACACGTTATACTTGTATTCATGTAGCTAAAGTGGTGATGGTTCTAGTGTTAAAGATACCGACCGCTTGTGCATCTTCAAAGCAGTTTAAGGTCTTTAAGCCAGCCGGCTTCACCTCCGTGATTGGCGTTATGGTTGCAGCTACAGTTTATGTTGTTGTTGTTTTGGTTTTGTGCTTATATGCTTATGGCTTGGTATACAATATTGGTGGCGCTGTTGTTTTTGTTGGCGGAATTACTGTTGCTGTTGTTGCTGTTGTTTTTGTTGTTGTTGCTGTTGTTGTTGTTGTCGTCGTTGTCGCCGTTGCCATCGTCGTCGTTGTTATCATTGCTGCTGCTGCTGCGGTTATTGTTGTTGCTGTTGTGTAATGTTTCGGCTGCATTCGGCTGATGTCGTGCGGTTTGCAACGAAGCTGCTAACGAAAGGACTGAGTAGGTGACACTGGTAATAATAACAAGCTGTTGTTGGTGTGTAAGCTGCACTAGTGCAGTCAGAGAAGCAGCCAGTGTAGGGCGACTAGGGCGAGGTGTGGTGGTGGTGGTTGGTGGAGGTGAAGGCGAACGTAAAGCCATCAAGCAGACGCCGAACGGGACGGACAAACGATAAACAAACCGTTCGACGGACAAACTCAACTCGACGTGAACGAGCAAGGAAAGGAAGAGCGAGAGAGAACGAGAGCACGAGTCAAGTAGGCAGTTTAGCGTTGGTCGTTGATATTGTCTCACTCAAGGATTTTCTCTTCCCCTTGACCTCTCTTTCTAACTTTCTATTCCTTATCTCCTCTTTTTATCCCCTCCCCCCTTCTCTATCCCTCTCCCCCTCTCTCTCTATATCTATATATATATAGGTTCTCATGCATGCATATATATATGTATGCTCTGCCTCCCTGCCCCAAGAGAGAAGAGAAGCTTTAGCAACAGCTCCCGCAGTGGCTAAAGCATAACAGAAGTAGCAGCAGAGACGGAAGCCTCAACAACACTAGCAGCCATGCTTCGTCAGGCAAAGGACAGGACAGCGCCGGGCCCGACCGGGAGGGATGGACCGGAATCATCACCAGCATCGTGATCATTCCATGGTGGTAACCATGGCGAGCGGATAGACGACGCCGCCGCCGCCGCCGCTTGGCTAGCCGCTGCTGTACCGGTCTGCGACCCTACTGTTCCTATACTGTACCCTATACAAGGTGGCGTCAAATCTAGCCTTCGGATCGCTTCAACCTTGCATCGGATGCCCGCCGTGTCGTGTTGCTTGTGTTTCTATAGCGTCATGCGAACGGTGGCGGCGGCAACGGCGACAGCATTGACGAATTGTATTATTATTATTATTATTACTAGTCTTATAAGTACAATAATGTGACAATATAACAGTTAATATAATTTACTGTAATACCACTATTGATAATAATAATAATAATAATAATAATAATAATAATAATAATAATAATAATAATTATTATTATTATTATTATTACTAGTCTTATAAGTACAATAATGTGACAATATAACAGTTAATATAATTTACTGTAATACCACTATTGATAATAATAATAATAATAATAATAATAATAATAATAATAATAATAATAATAATAATAATAATAATAATATAATTATTATTATTATTATTATTATTATAATGGCGGTAGTGACTGTGTTGATGATGATGGTGTGATGATTGACGCATTCCTATACGCCCTATTGAACAAAAGCGATACTTGTCGGTCGGAATGGCAAGAACCGACTCAGTGGCTAAATGAGTGCGACAAATGGCTGCTAGCCAGACCAGTACGATTGCTCAATGACTCACAGACGGCACACGATTCATTCGACATATTTAGATGTCAAAGCAGTTCACGCTGAGGGACGATCAGTCCTGCCAGCTCGCCCGGACTATGCGACCCGGGCAAGAAAGTCCTTCAACTTGTTGTTATTGTTGTTGTTGTTGCTGTTGCTGCTGTCGTTGTTGTTGTTGCTGTTGTCGTTGTTGTTGTTGTTGTTCCTGCTGCTGCTGTCGTTGTTCTTGTTGCTGCTGCTGCTAATGGTGGAGGAGGAGTGGAACAGGGGAAAGAGGGGGGCAGACAGGAGTTTAACAGGGTTGGACAAACTTTGCAGTTGCTGCGAGTTGGCGTCGTATTACAATGATGACAATAAGCAGGCGAATGACAACGAGAACAACAGCAACAGAAACAACGACTACAACAGCGGCTGTAGCAGCAGCATTAACAACAGCTTCAGTAGCCAGTCGCTTGGTCGTATTGGCGGCTACCATCATGGAGCGGTGATCGGTCGTTGGTTTTGGTTGGCCAGTTCTCCCGGGTTGGCACTAGTATGAGGCGGATGATGATGACGACGACGACGACGATGAGTCTAATGCTACTGCTGCTGCTGCTGATGGCATTGGCGTCGTGTAAAAGGCCGCAACTAGCGACACGCCGAGCGAACACAGAGCTGGACTGTCTCTTGTCTGACGATGGCCGGTATTCTTCGGTCTATCGCCATGCGGCACAGCGGTCTCGAACGCCGTCGTATGACGAAATTACGTACAAATACACACAACAATATATATATATATATATATATATATATATATATATGTGTATACACACACGCTGCCATCGACAGACACGTACACACACACCTGTTCTTCCAGAAGCGACGATGCAATGAGCACGCCAAGACAGACAGGTAACTCTTGCCTCGAAACATACAAGCAAATCCTTGGCGCACAAGGGGCAGGGCAGAAAATGAGATTGACACGAAGGGGAAACGGCGAAAAATAACAAAACGGGATATGGATATATTCAAGTATATATATATATATATAGAGAGAGAAGAACGGGACCCAAGAAGAAAATGAGAATGAAAGATACTATTCAGAGTTGTACCTGGCAACGATCGTTGGACGGTGCTCAATTACATGGTAGTGACGAAATTACTGTCGAATTTCTGAAACTGGCAGCAACTTTTTTTCACAACTACGCTGGCACGCTGGTTACGCGGCTGTTTTGGATTGATGGCGTAATAGCCAGTGGTTAGTTACTATTTCTACTAGAACTACCTACTGAACGGGCGTGAATCTGGACGCTCACATAGGTACCGTGTGATCACGTCAAGATATATGTATATATATATATATATATATATATATATATACAGAAAATATGGACCAAAGAAAACATTTAGTTAGTGTACATGTTTGCTATAGACTAGTGGCAAAACTACAACGAGCATTACTTTTTAATTTTTTATTGAACCGACCACCCTTGTAATACGGCAAGTTCATTTGAAAACCAACAGAATTGTTTTGCACTTTACTTTGTGGATACTTTACTTCGTGGACAACAAGCATTACTACTGCTGCTGCTGCTGAGAGAGCTATCAGAGACGATAATTTCCTACTGGTTTAGTACGCCGGGGTGAAACAGGGTCGTTCAGTATCATCACCATCACCACCACAGTCGTAATAGTCCTATCCAGCACGTCTAGCATGCAACGTCTTTCTACAAGACAATTGATCCTGCTTCTGACTTTTCAGTTCCTCCTAGTCCATCACGCTATGCATACGCACGCCACGACGGGCGTAACCGCGCTCGTTGTGAACTGTGCTATGCGTCAAAATGTCTCTCCCTCTCTGTTTCGTCAGCCGCTCAGCGTGCCGAATTTTTACTGATTCTGTTTGCCGTTGTCGTTGCTCTATATTTCGCTCGAAATGACGCTTCCTGTATCATTCGTTCAGAAACTTGGTACATTGTTGTTGTTGCTGTTGTTGTTGATATTGTTGTTTCTGATGTTGTTCTTGTTGTTGATGTCGTTGTTGTTGTTGTTGTTGTTGCCGATGCTGCTGCAATTGTTGTTGCTATTGTTGCAGCTGCTGCTGTGTTGAGCCGTCGTATTGTATCGGCGTCTTATCGCTGCCGCGCAAGGCTGTGCTTGTTACATTAGCGAGGAACAGTTGGCAATGCTTCGTATCTTTGGGTTTCGACCGTTGACCGACCGACTGACCGACCGATACTCTGAGTGACGGACGGACGGACGTAGCGTGGTGGGACATGGCGTTGCATGTCTCGTGACGATGACTCGATGTGGGAGCTCGGAAGCGCTCTGTCGCTGTCTGTGAGGCTGCCGTGTCCCGTCACGTCGACGTCGTCGTCGTTGTCGCGGCCGCCTCCTCCTGCTTCTCTTTCTCCTCTGCTGCCGCCGCCATCAACGTCAAGCAATAATGCCGTCGTTTCGTGGCTTCAATCATGTGGCTACTATGTCAACAACACCAATGACAACAATCATGCTACCGAACAACAACATCAACAAAAAGATGACGACAAATGACAACAACAACAACAACAACAACAACAACAACAACAACAAAATGATGATGACGACAAATGACAACAACAAAAATGACGACGACGACAAACAACAACAACAATTACAACAACAACTACGACTACTACAACTACTATTAAACAGAAGTAAAATTTAAAAAAAAATAAATATATGTTACAACAATTTTTTACTACTAATACTACTACTACGACGACGACGATGACGACTCGACTGCGATTCCCGCTCACTAACTAACTGAATACGGCCGATATCGGCTAGCCGTGACCCGAGCGTATCTGGGCCAACAGCGTCACAGCGACAGCAACAACAACAACATCGTAAGCACAACGGTCGACAACGAGAACAGTAACACGGGTAACAACAACAGCTAGATAGAGGCATCGATCAACAGCAGCAACAACAACACAACAACAACAATTGCAGCGGTAGCAACAGGAGTAGCAACAACAACAACAACGGAAACACTAACAACAAAAACATCAGCGACAACAGCGCACAACAATAGATACATCATGACAGGAGCGGTGTAGCGATCTAAGGCGTTTCGCTCTGGGCGGAAGTAGCATTTTGCTTCCAGTCGCGTTGAGCCACCAACGCTTCAAACGTCTTCAACTGGGCGGAGCAGGCCAGCGCCGCTCAGAAATAGATAAAGAAGGCGCGAGAGACAGAGAGAAGAAGCAACGGGAAGAGCATAGAGAGAGTTACGACGAGTGAGAAAAAAGCGATAACCAAGAGAAAATCCAATTTAGAAGTCAGAAAAAGCACAATCGGTGTCAGCTGCAACACTATGGCCACTATGATGAAAACGCTGTGGTCTAAGCGAATACGCGATAGCGGGAGAGCAAGGCAAATATATATATATATATATATATATATATATATGATAAATACGTCCCCTGCTTCCTACTGCTGCTGCTGCTGGAACTACCCTCTTCTATATATATCAAAAAGGATTACATTGTTGATACACCCGACTGTCCACGAAGGGGTTAATGGTTTTACTTTGGAGTTTTTACACTGCCACTTGTTCGTTGAAAGATGTATAACAGCGCGATTATTTATGACGGTGTCCGCATCGAACCGTTGCTGTGTTTTGACGAAAAACACTCGAATGATGGAGGCGCACTTGATCCCTCTGCACACGCTGATTCAAGCTGCATGTAATTCTTGCCGAAAACGTGGACAGACAAATGCGGTTGTTAGTGTACACTAATTAGAGATCTAAGGATGAACCCAAACTGAACGCAAACGTTGTGCAACGATGTCGACAACGTTCATTAGTTAACCCGATAACCAGAGCCAGTGCGTCACCGCGACTAGATAGAGATTAATCATATGTCGATAAACTGATCGCTCTTAGCCCCCCCTCCCTGGCTTGCTGAGAGCTGGTTACCGAACGTCTACGATTCGTGCGATTACTGTGTTCCTGTCTCCTGCCAACCTCGTCAGGTAATGGTTAACCAATCAGCCGGTGGTAGTTATCGCTTATTGTTTCGTTTTTAGTCTAGTCTAGCCGTTCGGCGGTTAAGGCGGCAGCGATCTGGTTTGTTGTTGTTGTTATTTTGAATGCTGGTGTTGTTGTTGTTGCTGTTATTTTGAATGCTGTTGTTGTTTTTGCTGTTATTTTTAATGCTGTTGTTGTGGCTGCTGTTATCTTTAATGCTGTTGTTGTTGCTGCTGTTATTTTTAATACTGCTGTTGCTGTTGTTGCTGTTAATTTAAAACGGTCAAAGAGAAAAACGAATACGATTGTGGCGGTTGACAACAACAACAGCGTTAAAAATTACAGCAACAACAACAATGACGACGGCGTTCCAGCTACTCGCTACTCCTGCTTGTAAAGAGCAAACAATGTCGACAACAACAGCTACAATAACGAGACAGCAACAAACAGATACAGAGAGCGAGAATGAGTGGGAGAGAGAGAGACTTAAGTAAGGCGTGGAAACGTTGAGATGCAATGAATGAACGACGGACCGCCCCAAAAACTAACAAACTAACGGACTGGCTATCTGTACGCATGCGAACGAGGCTAACCGACCAGGATTAACTCACATAGGCAACGCCACTGGCGGCAGCGGCGATGATACCAGAAGAAGTGACGTGGTTATTGTTAGCAGTAACGGTATTATAAGGATTTATAGTAATCCGTAGAAGTAGTAAGAGTACTAGCAGTACAGTCAATGGTAATTCTAGAAATAGTAGTGATTGTTGCTGACCTGCTGTCGCTGTTGTTGGTATTTCTGTTGTTATTATTGTTGTTGTTGCTGTAGCACTTGCTGCTGTTGTTGTTGTTTATTATTATTAGAGCTATTGCGAGTGTAGTCGTAGTAACAATGCGACAATCGCCTGTAGAAGAAACAGAATCAATGAGCGCATGTACAAACACGGGCACACACACGCACGCCCATGAACACGCACACAGATCTACACTACAGAAGATTGGCATGTGGCGTAATGTCGCTACGCTGTCGAAAAGTTTAGCAACGACACAATGGTTGTATAAAGCGATTATCTGGAATCGAATTGTCTAGGCGCGGCCGTTAGCCTGACTTGTGTATGACTTGATATATGAGCGATAGGAGGGTCAGCATTAGTTGCCTAAATAAACGGTATTGGTAGAGTGTGTTTTGAATGCGGACTACTTTTGCTATATATATATATATATATATATATATATATATATATATATATATATATATATATATATATATATATATTATATCGAGTTTTCTAAGGAGAGTGCAATCAGCTTGTCGATCGGTTGGCCTCGACACCACTTTTTGTGGAGGACCTTGGAAAGGTTTACACCTTACCGAGAACGGAAGCCTTCAACAATCATTTTGCTGAACGATAATGTGGTGTTGAGAACGTTAATTGGAGTTCGTTTGAGACTAGAGCGATGACCCCTAACTACTAGAAGGGAAATTTGGAACACATGGATTTTATGTGTTGTTATTCATTTTGTTTTAAATGTCGAGCTTAATTAACGTCTGCAGAATTATGATATAGAGGCAATTAAAACATTGCTCGAATAAAGGCTATTTGTTGCGTTTTCGCCGATTTGTCGAGTACTACTGAGCCTGAGTGGAGGATGAATGTTACCTTAAGTGTTCTTATGTCGAACAGGATGTGCATTTGAATGATCAGTCGAAATTAGTTAGCTTGCAAATAAATTGTTAAAATAAATGCACGTATATATATATATATATATACACATTTATAGCGATCTTATTCTAAATCAACAATAGTTCGCAAAGCATTAACAAGTGAATGCCCGAGTAATATTCAATTGAACAAGAGGGAACCTTTTACTGTTGCCTGTCATCTTATGTATCGTTCGTAGACGAACAACTTACGCCCCTTTGTTTGCGTGTTCCAAAATATTTCAATGTGTGCTTTCCCATATAAAGACACTGCTATTCTGTCATTTAGGGACTCAATTAATCTTTAATCCATCTGCCATTTCCTTCAAAAGCCAGACTAACTATCACACTAACTCATTCAAACGACAAAACCTACGAGGACGCGTGACAATTTGTGTCGCATGCACTGTACGCAGGCATTGTCACCGTTTAGTTTTCGAGATGAAGGGCTGGGAAGGCGTAAAACGACGAAGGAAAAAGATGGTTACCGAGAATCGGGACTATACTGGCCGGGACCGCAGGATACAGAAAAAATATTCCCCAAACCTTGGTGTGCACCTGTTACGGCTGCCCCATTATCCCCCATAACTTTCTAAGTACTTTCGTTGCAGAAGCGGCGGAGGCGGCGGCTCCTGCTGCTGCTTGTGGTGCCCCCACGTCTTCATTTCTTTCTTCATTTTGTCCTACTCAACACACCAAGAGCCTCCGGAGGGACATTGCGGGGGTACGGGGGGTATCCACCCGTTGGGTTTGGCCAAAAGTGGCTGCTTTCACCAATCGGCACTGCCTACCGCCGACAACAAGGTTCGCGCCGTTTCTCCTCGCGGGGTTTGCGACGCAGTTCGCGCCGGTTGAGGCGGCCAAGTCGTCGTAGGAATTGTAGCAGTGGCAAACGCACTGACAATAGGACTGTAGATGATGATGACCAACTGTAGGCAGGCAGGCAGATAGATACGTCACGCGGAGACAAACTAGATCTAGAAGAGAACACCAAACTTTTGCTGCTAGCAAAGTAAGTAGCTTGTACATGAACTGTCCTCTATTCGTTAGACGAATGACGACAGCTAGAAAGTAGTCATAGTGGGTAGAGCTGCTGCTGCTGCTGCCACTGTTATCAGCAGGCCGGAAGAGCGGCCGGGTAGGCATGCTCGTACATATGAGCAGACAGGCAGAGACACACGGAGAGAGAAATATATATATATTTATATGTAGAGAGAGAGCGAGAATAGGGAGAGAGAGGGAGAGAGAGAAAAGGACGTTGGCTAAAGGCCAAGATGTAATTTGTCCAGTTGTCTTCACTACTTATACTACTAGCAAGCGCATCAAGCAGGCAAGGAATGTGCTTGTCCTCTTGGCGGCCTCTGGACGAGGCGAAAGTGGAGCACGAGTAGGAGGAGCTGAGGAGGCGGAAAAAGGAGCAAGCGGCGCTAGAGAAGAATAGGGAGTAGATCAAATACAATTGCTGGCACACGCCCGCTAACAGCAGACGCAGCAACATGTTTCACTCTCGCCTCGAGTTAATCTTCTTCTTTATCTGTTGTGTATATACGAGTTCACCACACGCTTGTAGAACTTGTGGCCAAAAGACTGGACGATCCAGTCTTGCCCTCGCCGGTGACCATGAAGACAACAACAACAACGCCGAGAGTATAAACGCCAATATGGGGGGGGGGGGGGGGCGTGTTTGCTTCCTGTTTGCAGAACGATGGAGGTTTTTAACGGGGGTAGATGAATATATTGCTGAATAGTAACAGCATTGTTGTAATTATAATTGTCATAGTTGCAGTTACCTCGTTAAAAGTTGTAGTAATAGTAGTGTTGTTGTCATTGTCCTTGTAGTTGTTTTGCACATTATGGGCAATAGAGCGGTCCGAGCACCGTTCTAGGAACCGGGCCGTTGCGACACGTAGCATCAAACCCTGCTCGGGTAGAATTGTTTGAGAAAGCCCAAATCTATCTAGTACGAAAACGCTATAACTTGACGAAAAAGTGAAAAGATAAAGTGATGGCTAAGGATTAGGTTTTTTCCAGCTAACTTGAAGAACAAGTGAGTTCGATTATGCCTAAAATCTATTTCTTCTGCCCCCTGACGAACCTTGAAGTAATGACTTACCTAACGGGACGAGAGGGGTCACGTAAAGAGGCAGACGCTGAGAGGTTTCAGCCCGGTGTAAAGGTTTTAGTAGTCGTGGTAGTTTTTGAAGTGGTAAACGTTTTTGTGGTATACAATGCGCCATCTCCATCGAACGTCGGCGACGACGACAGACCTCGGTCCTCCCGTTAGAGAAGGCTTTCCGAAGCTAGGACCGCTAGGCAAGCGGTCGGAGCAAATGTGTTGTTGGCGCGTCGCAGTGGCGGCTTCAACGACATCTCTTTGAAGAGTAGTAGTGGTAGAAGGGGGTAGTTTCCAGTAGTAATAGAAGGGTGTAGTTCCCGGCAGTGGTAGTAGTAGATGGGGGTAGTTTCCAGCAGTAGTATATGTATTAGTAGATGGGGAGTTTCCAGCAGTAGTAGTAGAAGGGGGTCGTCTCCAGCAGTGGTAGTAATGGAACGGGGTAGTTCCCAGCAGTAGGAGTAGAAGGGGGTCGTCTCCAGCAGTGGTAGTAATGGAACGGGGTAGTTCCCAGCAGTAGTAGTAGAAGGGGGTCGTCTCCAGCAGTGATAGTAATGGAACGGGGTAGTTCCCAGCAGTAGGAGTAGAAGGGGGTAGTTTCCACGAGTAGTCGTAGTAGTAGTAGTAGTACTAGTAGTAGAAGGGCGGGGACAACTGGAAACTACCCCCTTTAGAAGGGGGTAGTTTCCAGCAGCAGCAGTAGTAGTAGAAGAGGTAGTTCCAGTAGTAGCAGCAGCAGCATCAGTAGGAAACGGGGGAGGGGGTTTAGTTTAGTAGTATAACTAACTCTACTAGTCGTAGTAGTAGCAGCAGCAGCAGCAACAGTAATTTGTTGCGCGTTCAAGCTTTCCTACCTTCAAGCCCCCGGGCCCTGGCCAACCGGCCGGCCGCCACTGACTGAACATGACGGCGACCTCGTGTAAAAAATGGGGAGCTCCGCGAACGGTGTTATCGTCGCTCGTCCGCCCGTCGCCGCCTCCGCTGCTGCTGCTGCTGTTGCTACTGTTGCTGTTGTCAGACTTTTTCCGTTGTTTCAAGTTTGACAAAAACCGACTGGCGGCCAGCGCAGTAAAAACTTTTATGGCGAAAAGGCTGACGACAACGGGGCTGCTGCTATAGCCGCAGCACATGTTGGTCGGTCGGCGGGTCAGGAGGCCGGCGTATCGGAAAAGGACGCGCAGGCATCCATTGATGCTCGTTGTTGTTGTTGTTGTTGTTGTTGTTGTGTTTGTAGTACTGTTGTTGTTGTGTTTGTAGTACTGTTGTTGTTGTGTTTGTAGTACTGTTGTTGCCGTAATTGATGCTCTTGTTGCTGCTCTTTCGACAATAATCATCAAGATTTGGCTGCAACCATCTATTAGTACAAACACGGCTACTGCACTATTACTCCACTCCTACTACTCCCCGTGACTTGCAGTAGGATCATCATCATCATAATTAGTGTGCTAACCGTAATGATGATGGCGACGGTAATAATAATAATAATAATAATAATCTGGTTAAACTAGACTACTGCAATGCATTTAATACGCTAAGAAGGGACAAGATACTGGATGCAGTGATGAAGAAAAGTCCAGAGCTTTTGCCCATGGTCTGGCAAAGTTACAAAGATCCTTCACTCTTAACCTAGGGCACAATTTCAACATTGCGTTCGCAAGCAGGCATTCAACAGGGTGACCCGCTAGGTCCTGCTCTATTTAGTCTCGGTATATCAGATCTAGTATCGCAACTACAGAGCCCTTTTAACGTGTGGTATCTAGATGGCGCCACGCTTGCCGGCCCCGCGAGTATCATCGCGACAGATTTGAGAACAGTGCTGCAGTTTGAAGAAGACGGGGGACTGGCACTGAATGCTTCAAAATGTGAGATTACCGCTATCGGGGGCTCGCTTCAGGAGAGAGAGAGGAAGCAATCCAGGAGATCACAGAAATACTTCCTGACATCACGCGAATAGAGGTAAACAACTTAGAAGTTTTGGGGGCCCCCGTAAAGCAAGATGAAATTTCGCTTACACTATCTAGGAAGAAAGAAGCCCTTACCAAAATTCGTCCACGACTGACACGCTTGCATCCTCAGGCTGCGCTGCGCATTTGGAGATATAGTCTGGGGTCTTCAAAATTTAACTACACAATGCGTACATGCCCTGCTATAGTGTGCTCTAATGAATTAACCGCGTATGATGACGTCAGCAGAGATATACTTAGTGAAGTCCTAAACGTCAATTTGGAAGACAACACCTGGCAGAGAGCAAGTCTCCCAATGCGTGAAGGTGGTCTGGGAATACGAAGTGCTATTGACCTAGCTCCTGTCTGCTACGCTGCTTTACTGATCCGATTTGGTTCGGTCGCAGCCTTGTTAGTGGAGGAGGCAGTTCGACCACAAATAAAACATGAAACCAGTAAAACGCGGGACACCATTAGAACCATGCTGGACCCGGGGCCTTTGGAAAAATATCCCAGCCAATATAACCTCGATGAGCTCAAAAGCAAAAAAAAGAGCAGGGGGATCTTAGAGGGGCTTGTTTCCCAGAGAGACCGCGCCGTATTCTTAGCGGCACAAGATAGCTTCAGTGGGGGTTGGCTTAAAGCCTTACCCTCACCTCAGCTCGGCACTATGCTGGATCCCAACCATTTCCGAATGATGTCAGCACTTGGAATCGGCGCTCCCGTCTGCGAGCCGTTTCGGTGCAAACTGCGTGGAGAGATGGTAGATTCCAGTGGCCTACACCCACTGAGTTGCCCGAAGAGCGCCGGTAGATCCTCTAGACATGCTGCTTAACTAAACAGTGTGATTATAAGGTCTCTTAGGAAAGCCGGTATACCATCTACACTTGACCCGAGAGGTTTAGTGTCCGCTGGCGAAGAAAGACCTGATGGGGTGACCATTGCATTATGGTCTCATGGGAAGCTTGGGATGCAACGGTTTCTTGCACCACCGCGGCTTCCTATTTACACCACAGCTCAGTTGAGCCGGGGTGGGTGGCAAAGCACGCGGACGCCAGAAAACGCGTTAAATACGCTGGACTGGAAACAAGATATACTTTTGTGCCTATTGCCATCGAGACGCTAGGACCAATCAGCAAGGGAATCGAAGCATTTCTCAAAGATTTGAGTAAGCGAATTCAGGAGGTCACAAGCGACCGAAGAGAGGGTCAATTCTTTGGGCAAGCGTTGTCTTTGGCCGTTTGCAGAGGAAACGCGGCATGAAGTGAAATAATTATCTAAAGAATTTGCAGTAATACGTTCAGACCTCACAATTGTAACATTATTTAACATGTAATAATAATAATAATAATTCTGTAGTCGTCTATATATGGAGCCGTGGCGCAGCTGCCGCCGCCGGAAGATGTCTATTGGGGCATGGCTGTTTAAGTGTCAAATAATCTGCTTCAGAGCCGCACTCTTCGCATTTAACGTGATATCGCTCCGTCCAATGAAATGCTCCAGGCGTCCGCTATTACCACTTATGACATATTCCTTACGAGATATGTGAGAGACCCTCCATGATAACTTCCAGTCTATGCACACATTTGCATGTAGTCTGTAGTAGGTGTTTGTTGGACAAAAGCCCATGCACCGCGTTCTTACCGTTTGGAATGTTCCCTCAAAAGGTACAGCTGCGCCTCCTACGCCCGCCTCCTCCAAACGAAAGCTTCGTACTTTTGTCGCTATTTTATAGATGGTCTGGCTTCTTTCTCATGAATTGTCTCTTAATGTTTTGTTGAATATTATAGTTATGATGGTCTAATTAAAACATAATATATGCGTAATATATATATATATATATATATATATATATATATATATATATTATGTTTTAATTAGACCATCATAACAATAATATTATATATATATATATATATATATATATATATATATATATATATATATATATATATATATATATATATGCTTTTAACCCTAAATTGCAATTTTTTGTTTGAAAAAGTACATGTAGCTGCGCTTGCGAACCTGTGACCCCTAGACTACAATCTACCAGACTCGCCGACCTTCTCCTCCACTCCGCCTCGTCGATAGTTGTCAAAAATGTCTGTGTTGGCAGAGTCTGCAGAGCTCGGTCGCATGAGGCCAGCGCAAAAGCGTTCTCCACTTATCGCTGCTTATTTGCTGTTGTGGGCCATGTCGTTATCATACTTTTTTCGGGTCATGCCGTTATCGTACTGTCGTCTAAAATAGGTCAAAATCCAGATCAAGTGGTCTTATCGTCTAAATAATTATTTTGTATGATGTTTCTTTGCTCTTTCACGCAATCTACGCTGGCAACACTAGGCGCCAAAAGCCCAGGCCAACACACGAATGCAATTTGAACCATTTAGGCTCTAAGTATATATATATATATGAATTATAAATTATTGTATGATATTACCGTAGGTATATATATATATATATATAAGCTAGTACTGCGGCCTTTACATTATATATCCTGCTTATTGACAGTAACTTATATATAAACCGATCAGTGACACAGTCGAGTAAACTGTCCAGAACAATGTTCTGGACAATTTGAGCTCACCGAGTAAACCGTTCTATTGCCGAGATTGCAGATTTCGATTGCCTAACATAGTAGTTCCTGCAGCGCCGTGCAGTTTAAGCCTGGCAGGAAATAGCCGTCAAATCCGCCAACAAGATTTGTACACGCACTTGCTCATATTCACAGCTTCGGCTTTAATTGACGCATTAATTATGACATATGGACTAAAGTACAGCCTCTACGTATAGATCATCGCTCCGGCAAAATGACGTCTAGAAGGCGCGGCGTGACACTTCCTAGACTACGAAGGAGCTGTACATAACAGCAGGCTACTAAGCGACTCCACCGTATGCCTAGTGTACAAGCACTGCGACAAGACCTAAGCTCGGCACTGTGGCATCCCTTTTTCATCAGAAGGTGACCAGTGTTTTTTGCACTCTTGCTAGTAGAATTGGCTTTTTTTGGTTTATATATGTTGATGTTTATTCACCGTTATTGGTAGATTCTCACAATATTGACGGGCTATTCCGCGTAAGTACGTCCATTACAGCAGCTGTTAATGAGCTGGTTTTCAGTTCTATACATTTCATTACGCGATATCGGTCGATGTCATAACCACCACAATATTTACAAACACATTCGTTGATTTGGAAACATTTTCCCTTTAGGCAGAGGTATTCGTGGTATCAGTGCCAAGTTATTTGGCAGATCATGCTCTGTTCTGTTGCTGATCTCTTTGCCATCTGTTGCTAAAAAAGCGGGTCCGTCTGTAAAATTGTTGATTACAAAGTTCCAGTTTTGCCGCTCTCTGTGTTGCTTGTATGCCTCAAGCGCTTCGTGATCAAATTGGTAATTACGGTGCTTTAGGTCTTCTATTAATGTGGGTAGTTTTTTTAGTAGCATAGAAATATCGGAGGAAAAATTTAAACGTACAGGCCAGGTACGACGGAAAACAGAAGAACAACGACTACAGCATATGGTTGTGGAGAGCGCACCATTAAAATGACTGCCTTTATTTGTCTCATACGGGTCACGGATCAACTTAAAACGGTTGGATAGGTACAATAAATACGCATAAGCATTGGGAATCACAGGGCATTTGAACAGATGAGCGTACACCTTGAGACCCAGAGTGTTGAGTGCTTAACTAATATGGCAAGTTATCTAACCACCCAGGTCGCGCGTAACGGTAGCCGTCTTGTGACTCCGTGTATCTTGTATGTGTCATAAGTGGTCCGTGTTTCAAAACGATTCTCTGCACAAACATAGAATTCGTCAGCAATCGCACACGATTCGTCACCAGAATCGTGTGCGAGGGTGGACACATAGTTGCGTAATTTTGTAAACAGGGCAGAATTCTTTCTTTAAAAAAAACGTTTGTTTTAGATCACGATTGGTACAAGTGGAGAACAATTTACGACCAGCGCCCAGTCGTGCATCGTATGTATATATATATATATATATATATATATATATATATATTTGCCACATCGCCGGTTCGTGTGTGTATATATACTTGGCAAACTTTAAATACAAGAAAAGCCTACAGAAGAATAAGGGGGTGGCGTAAATCTCGGTAGACTTCGTATAAGCGAGCCAGTCGGCAAAAACTTGTCGCAAGACAGTATCTTTTCGTCGTCGTATCTGTACGATCTATTTACATTTGGCAGGGGGCGGTGGCCGCACTCCAGTACGTTGAGCTATTCATAAGCCGTAAGGTCTGCCGTGGCGGTTCTTCAAGGGGTTACAAACAATTTGGAAGACTGCCGGACCAAACTGAACTCAATGAAATGGTTAGTGAGGTCAATGCACATGCAGAAACGTTACTCTTTATCGGATATCGACCCTGGCTTTTAAGGGTCGATACTTACCTCCTCAAACAACACGCAGTTGTCGCAACCGGATAGGCCGACCACATTTTCATATTCCTTCAGAATGTCGTAGTCCTGAGCGCCTCGGTTGTCCTATGCAAGCTAACGAAAGCCGGTGGGTCTGTATACATATATAATGTACATACGTATGTTTACGTGGGTACAGGAGTGTCGATAGGCTTCGACCCCGCTTGCGTGTCGTGTGGCGTTTAGTCGGAGACAATGGGGCACATGTCAACTATGAATGATCTAATGCATTGACGGTAACCTGACACAGTCCGGACACACAATACAGACGACCAGCTGGTGGCAGCTCTAAGTTTAGAAGAAGAAACCAGCGTGCACATTTCAACAGGATTTGGCGACTCTTGGAGCCCTAGGCGAATGTTACTGGAGGTATCCGCTAATTCATGCTGAACTCTGAGGTGAACGAGTGATTGTAAAATTAAGTTATATATATATAGAAAATATTGTGATGATTTATTAATCATTTATATATATATATATATATATATATATATATATACATACACATATTTGTCCCAATAGACAGTTGGGGCATATACCGCGGATGTGAAATCAATCATACTACAATATCATCAAAAGTTGCGCAGTGCGCACGTGAAAGCTGGGGCAGGGCAGCCAATGGGCGGTCATTGTCATTGTGAGTGTTTGTGCAATTGATTCGTGCATGTACGTATATCGATACTCAGGCAGAAAACTTTGCTAACTGCAGCAGAGCCAGTTGTATTGCCGCTACTAACTCAACCTTGCTGAATACGAGAAAGGAGACGAAAAGAAAATGATTCCTCATTTTCTTTGTAAGGTACGAGACAATGGTCAAGCGCATGTCTCGACGGGAAAGAAGATGGGGAGAAGAGGGGAGGGGTCGCCTCAAGATGTCGTGGAACTCGCTCATTTCCTCGAACAACATATTGTTTGGCTAACCAGGCTAGATCCCCCCCCCCAAATAGGGCACTAAGCATGAGCGAGGCGAGGCAAAAAATAAATAAATAAAAACTGTTATCCGCTTGACACTTGACGTCTGCTGCAGTATGTTTCATATATCGTCTGCCTCAAATTTCGTACGCTGTTGCGTGACGATGAAGGTTGTTATTGTTGCCATTCGCCGCCTGTGCTCGCGTCACCAGTTATCGTCATCAACGACGGCGTTCATACGTGATGTAATGCACTGTTTGCTCAAACAATTCAGCGGTATCATTGGCGGCGATTACGTCACCGGCATCGGCACGAGCAACGGGTTGATTGTCTTGTTCTCTCTCGAACGTGCCAGCCATATTGCCTGCGTTCGGAACTCGAAATTCACAACTTAAACGACGACACACGTTAAGGCTTATCTCTGCGCTTGAGTAGCGCAGAGATTTCGCCCGTTGCACCGGTATCCAGCGTCGTCCTAATAGTAAAGGCAACAGCACGGTACAATGCAATACAACGTCATTAAGGAACCCATTACTAGAGTGATCTTGTTAACACGTGAAAACAATTGCACCGGTAAGGTGGCAGCAGTAGCACTAGCCACAGTAGCAACAACAACAACGAGCACAAACACAAACAACAAGGTCAGAGGCAGTAGCAACAACAACAACAACAATAAGCACAGTATCAACAACGCTAACCACACGAGCACGACGGGAACCAATGATAAGTACAGGTGCGATGTGGCTGTGTATGGCTGGCACCACCATTGTGGTGCTATTTACCTTGCACTGACTTCAAAACGCCGCTTTGCATTTTAACCACTTTTTTTTGGTTTATTAATCCGTAATAGCCTTCATTTCGGTCGGTTTCTCTGCTGGTTAAAATGACCTTATTAAATACATTTTTGGAAGACCTTCAGCCAACGTTTAACGTCCACGGGTTTGCTTTCGCATTGCTCCGTAAGACGGACCCCATAAATACAAATGTGCAACGGTGGGGATCGAACCCGCGCACCTGCTTTGTGTCTCCTCTGGCCGCAAGGCTCACGCGAATGCACCACGCCATCCGGCTCGACAATCACGCCCGGGTCACCGGAGATGCTGATCTGGAGCTACACATGTGCACGTCAGTACACACAGTATTGATGTGTCAATGTGTCTTGTGTGCACGATCACACGAAGAAATAGAAATATACTGCTGTCGCATAATGGTTGATCGATCGTTTGTTTGTCGCGGCTGTCGATTAGCCATGCTGCTGTCTTTTTTTGCAGGGGGTTAAAGGCGTAGTATTGTAGCAGTGCAGACAATGTGGTTGTTACCACCTGTATGCTGGATGCTATTGCTTTCTGTTTTTGTTCGCGTTTAGCCGAACTGAGTCTATTGTAACGTCATTCAATATTGCCGCGATCTTTTCCGCGTCGTGATTTGTATCCAAAAATGATTACTATTTGCCATCGTTGTGAATGCCATGGACACGTGAGTATCGCTGTGGTTGTTGTTGGTGTTGCTGCTGTTGTTGTTGTGGTCGTTAGTTTTGTTGTTGTTGTTGTTGTTGTTTTTTTTTGCAGTTGCTTCTGGAATCGAGGGCGGTGGTGGTGATGGTAGCGGTAGCAAAAGGCAACACAAGCGGTGTTGTGCTTCTCTTCCAGTAAAGTGCAAAACTAGCGACGACGGCGACAACATGTACAACATTAACGACGACGACGATTATAGCGATAACAACAAATACGACAGCAACACCAGTCATACCAATACCACCACTGACAACAAGTATGTGTTATCATCTTCATATTATATTCAACAATGATAACAACAACAACAACATGTCAATAACAATAACAATACCTGCTACAGGCTACGCATGTTGTAGGCACGTTTACGGCCGACTCCATTGCCGACTGCAGATAGCAGATGCAGATGCAGATGAGCGACTGTCGTCTAGACCATCCTCCGGTCCCTACGGGCTTGGAATCGCCGTGAGGACCGTCAATGCAGCACCGACCGGGCCAGACATGTTGAATTAGCTAGGGTCTCCCCAAACGCCATCGTGGCACCGTTGTGGCCACCGAGTCTCAGCGGTATGGTTTTAGTATGAGCAGCTGCCGTCGTCACGCCGTTACCACCTGAAAACGCAACAGCAGCAGCAACAACAACAACACAACAACAACAACTACAGTGACAGCCCGCTGTAGTGAGAAGAAATTATTAGGATGGGGCACGTACGTTTTGCAGCGCTAATTGCGCTAGTTTTTTTGGCTACTGAAATGGCGACAACGCTGGCCGCGGCAACAGCAGTTGCAGCAAGCTGCTCGATACTGACCTTAAATTTACTGCGATAGTTGTAGTAGTAGCAGAAGTAATAGTATCGAGCCCGGTGGCGTGGTGCATTCGCGTGCACATTGGTATTTATGAGTTTCGTTTTACGAAGCAGTGCGAAAGCAATCCCGTGGGCGTTAACTGTTGGCTTGAAGAGTCAACCCGAGAAAAAGTAGTAGTAGTAGTAGTACTAGTAATAGCACCAGTTGTAGTCGCCGTACAGTCTGTTCGTGTATCCCCGGCTGCAGTTTAGACCTTGCAAAAGGCCGAGCTTACCAAAGCTAACGATCTATCAGCTATGATTCCATTTCGAGTCATCCTTACTCTGCCTTCTGTCTCTCTCTCTCTCTCTCTCTCTCTCTCTCTCTCTCTCTCTCTCGCTCTATCTCCCCATCTTTCTCCCTTCCTCTCTCTCTCTCTCTCTCCGACCTTCTTCCCCTTTCTTTCTATCTTATTTTCCCACTCGTATCTCGTTCTCGTCGCTTCTTTTCCCCGCGTTCTATCTCTGTTTATCTCACCTTTGCCTTCACTATGCAATACAGCGAGGCGGCGGCCGCCCCAAACTACCACCACGGGGTACCTACTTCTTCACACGACTTTCGTATCGTACTGTCGACGTAATCGACGGAATGACGGAATCACAATAATGAATAGATAACCAGACAGGCACACACAAACAGACAGATAAACAGAAATACAGACGTACAGGAGTACGTATATACGTGCCGACGATAGCTAGACAACGACTGTCGGAGTCGGGGCTAAATTTAATTTCCCTGTGTTTAGGCCGGGCAGCTCAGCTGAGTGGGTGGAGCAAAACAAGAAGGTAGACCGCTAGCTGCAGCAGCAGCAGCAGCAACAGCTACGGCAACAGCGACGGTAATTGTAATAGCGACACCGAAGCAGAATGCCGAACGGCTAACCATACGCAAACATACGAAGTACTAGTTGTATTACTACTAGTCAAACGATAAAAGAGGTCAATTGTCGATTTTTCATGCCCTGGCTAATCGAATGCCGGCCGGCCAGATCGCGCGTCGCCGCCACCACCACCGCCTGCAAGCTGAACACACAGCTCTTTTCAGCCTAAGTGTGCAACTTTGCTGCACACTTTTGATATGGCTGGTGGGTAACTGGCTGGCTGTCTATCTATCATATCGCGTATAGTTGCGTGCACGCGCTTCATCAAAAACGGAAATCCTTGACCATACGCGAGATCATTGTGTTGCCGACCTCAATGTTACAAGTTCATAGATGCACGCATACAGGTGAAACGATGGTACATACGAGCAGAAAAAATGAAGAAGAAAAAGCAATATATATATATATATATATATATATATATATATATATATATATACGTGTAACGATAATCGAAATAGGGTAAATTGGTATTAGAAAGTTATAAATAGTACTATTTATTATTATGATTACTATTCTGCAAGGCGTGACTCAAACGATACAGCAGGTTGAGATATAGTTAAGCCTATATCCTTTCTAACCGACCGCGGTCGGACGCCTTTGGGTGTGTGTAAAGAGGGAAAAAAGCACTCGAGCCAACATAGGACTTTTCAAGCAATCTATTTCAGAATCCAATGGGTCTCAGCATCGTTTCGGCTACTTTCCAGCTTTGCTAAAAACAAATGACCAAGCCCAGAACTCAAGTGCGTCACTGAATTGTGTCGTCTTTTTCAATGCGATACCCATATAATCCTGACATCTACGATTGAGCACACCTGAAGGGTGCCAGCCAGAAGGCCTGCCTAAAGTCTACGCACAGATAGAAGAGGTGGCAAATTTTTGCACCGCGGACAGCAAAACAAATAGGGATGACGGCAATAACATCAACAGTAACGTCAAAGGTATCAAAGCAACAGTAATCTATTACATCAACAACGAAAAAACGACCACGGCCTAGAACACATTGCACATGACAGTGGAACGGACGCGATGCCTCTGCCGTGCAAAATTGAGCTCAATATAAACGAGCTCCGCGCCTCCTCGCTTCCAGTGAACGGTGTCAGCCTTTGCTACCTCCTTCCTCCCTCCACCTCTCAGTCCACCACAGCCCTGCCTGCGCCTATGGTCGATCTTCGCCGACCGACCGAACGGCGTTGTTGTCATCGGCGGTATCGATTTAGCCGGCCACTTGCCCACTGCTTGACATCGTTCAGACAGCGAAGCGACGTCAGTGGAGTCGACATACGCACACACACATACACACACATTCAGGGGGAGGCTCGGCGTGGCTAGTCTACGTCTCCTGCGACGTAGATGAAAGGGCCTGAACCCGCGGAGGGGGAAGGGTGTTGTTTAGCCGTGTGCGAGGCCGGGCGTGTCGTGCTGCCCTGGCCAGGGCAACTAGCGGCCACGAGGCGTAAGGGCGAGGAGTGCGGCGCCTCAGTCAAAGCTTTCTTCTTGGCCCGGCCAAGCGGCTTGCCTTGCCCCGGTCGCCTGAGGGACGGGCTAGCGGCGAGTGGGCCTTGGTTGTCGGCTTGGTGCTTCGACTTTCCGGTAGATAGGAATGCTGCCGAATGAACGTCGAGTGCGCAAGTGGTAGGGTGGCTCAGTGAATGTGTTGTAGGCACAGCAGTAAGCAGTCCACCGCCCAACTACTACGGCGATCGCTATTCCGGCTGATGCTGCTGCTGCGACAACTACGAGCGAAACTCGGTGGATATCGTCCCCGTTGCAACAGGAAGGGAGGGAGCAACCGAAAATGAAGGAGGAAAGGAGAAAGAGACACTAGGGAACGGGAACGAGTGTATATGAGAGAACACGAGCGTGCAACGACAAAATGTAATGCCTTAAGCAGGAGAAGAAGGAGCAGGACTACCGCTGACTGGCCTGACATGTTCACCCCCGACACGCGAAAGACCATCGGTTCGGCTCTTTACTTGGCAATGGGTGGTGGGACTGGCCAGCCGTGGCGGCGGCAGCAGCAGCAGTAGCGTCTATTTAGATCCGTGCCACCACCGGTTATGCTGGAGCCCATTGACGGTTGGTCGGCTTTCTGGTTGAGCTTCAGGATGAAGCAGGGAGGCAACGCCGAAAAGAAGGTCGGTCGGCCGACCGGCCAAACGAACCACTGGACAAATGGATGGAACAGCAGAAGCAGCAGCAGTAGTCGCAGAATCAGTACCAGTAGGAGAGCGAAGCGCAAGGGTCCCGTTAGACCGGGACGAATAAAGGCAGAGGCAAACGCGAAGGCTATAGGGCTGCTGCAGGGAGTAGAATGAGGGATATTCGAATCTGAACATTTGATTTGCCCACGCCAGGCACGGAGGCGTAATTTGCGGGTCGTCGCGAAGGGGCGATGACGACGGCAGTGCTGCCCGTTGCGGTGCTAGTTTGCCTTTTCGAGGTTCCCCGTTTCTTGCAACCTACCACTGCGTGGTCCTCCCTTCTCCTCTCTTCTCGTCGGCCTGGCAGATTTTTCCTTTTCGTGAGCGCTTTAGCAGGGCTGGCAAATCGCGCATATCACTTTGGTTGCCGATCGGGCCAGCACGTAGATCTCAGCAAGGGAGGTTGGGAGGACTCTCCAAAGTCAAACAGCTAGCTCTAGTTACAAGATGACGACGGCACAACTTAAGAGAGCCGGGCGGGAGCTTCGATGTGATGAACTGAAGCCAGAGCAAAACGATGAAGCTATGTGTGAATGTGTGCGTGCTTGTGCGGCTGAGTGTGTGTATGCGGTCGTGTATGCGCGTGTGTATGTGTCTGCCCGTATAGGGATGACTCTCTATGGCTAAGGGCAAGAGAATAAACGAACGAGGTTGGGCGCAGATAGGGTAGTGGGCGAGTAGATGGAGCACCGAGACGAGTCTGTGGACGAGGAGGGGACTACGGGAGGCTCAAGGAGTGGAGAATCTCTCTCCTGCTGAGCGGCCAGGAAGGCGTTTGAACGACGGAGACTTCGCGTGGCTGCACAAGAGAATGTGAGCGGGGGACTGCCTGACGGGCGGCCGGCCGGCGGTGGCAGCGGGGCCATCGACCAACGACGACGGAGCTGACGCATCGGCATGATGAACGAGCATATCCACACGCAGAAGAGCGCAGGAGGTAGGACAGGCAAAGCTCTTAGAAGGAGCGGTTGTACGTTCAGCAGGACGATGAGAAGGAAAAGACAGAAGAATAAGAAGAAGAAAAAGTAGTCGGTTAGAGAAGAAAGACCGGGAACGGGTGGAATTCGTTCGCTCATACAGCGTCCCTGGGCAAATGAACATGCTGCGAGTCAACTTGTTGTATGCGGTTGCAACAGAGCGGCAGAATGCTTGGCCTTGTTATTTTCATGTTTCCGTGTTGACAACGTATCCTACTTACAGGCGTGCGATGCAGCGAAATGTATGCTCCTTATGTATAACCTAACGTTTTTTCAGGTTTGCTTTGTTGTTATGTGGGAACAATACGGAACTGAGTGCCATAGCTAGGTAAAGCGACTAGTGGTGTTGGTCTGTATTTTAATTAACGAGCTGCGTGTATTATAGATATATCTAAAACATTCGTAATATTTGAATAAAACAATAATGTTTAGTTGTCAAGCCTTGCTTGCTATACGCAGTTACTATGTAGATTGGAGCGGTATCTAGCCTCTGTTTTCTCACGAGGATCAGTTGGAACCAAAGTGGTTAAACACCAGCCGCGTGTTCTTAATGTCTAACAGTTGCTTAGAAAGGACACGCGGATCCGTTTCTTGATCAGCAATTAACTAACTGTACAGAATATGGCTTAGAACATAGAAATTCTGATAGGAAGATAGCCTTTATGCAGCTGCTCTTCGATCACATGGACGATACCAATGTCCTTACGTGGGCAGACCGCGCCGCGATGAACATCGCAAAAGAAAAATGCTTAACCATCCATAATTATTGAAAAAAAGTACGAGCGATGAAGTTCACCTGAAGTGTCCCGCTTGTTTTCGTGGATTGCAGAATAGCAAATATTGAAATTTACGTAGTGTGTAAATGTCGTCCAACTTGCGTAAGGGGCGAAATTGCAACATATTGAGGGTGTTCCTCTTTTCCTCCCCTCAAACTGTGCCGGTTGCAGCTGCGCAGAGGCAACGCTTGCTCGCGCACGAGCACGTCGCACATCTATGTACGTTCCGATGAAGCCAAAGTCGCAGGCTCCGGCCCTGTGGGGTAAATCGTTCCCGGATTGAGCATCCCCTACAACTGGTTGAACGACTTCAAATAGTCGCGGCGAGAACAGCGGTGCAAGGCTAAAAGCACAGAGCGGAAGCGATCGCAGCTGATAGAGGCAGGATAGAAAGACATGAACCAGCGCGCGCATCGGCGTTGGATCGTCCTGTTGGGCCAAAGGCCAGCCGCTATAAGAAGACATATGATGACCTCGGCGGAGGCGTGGGCGAGAGGGCGTGTCTACCTGGGCGCAATTATGAACGCTAAAACATCGCTCGAGGACGCTCGCAGGGCTAACTGGGAGGCATATCAGCAGTGAAGTCGAAGTCGATAGTAGTTTCACATGAAATGCGTGGTGAGGGGCGCGGGAATCACCTAGGCTTTTCAGGACGGAGGCCTATTGGCGGGGCGCATAGCGCGCTGCCATACAATTCCGACTCAGAGGGGGTGCGAAAGAAACGCAGGGTTTAGTGGGTGAAATTTCCACACTAGACGCCGGTAGCTGCCGGTGTAGACATGAGTGCATAAGGTATATCCCGTAACCTCCCAAAAAAAAAACACATAAAGCCATCGTTCAATGTTTAGAAGACAGAAAGAAAGAACGAAGAAGAAGAAGACGAAAAGCTAGAACAGCGCCAACAGGGACCAATTCCCTACGCTAGAAACGGCTAGTATATAGAAAAGCCATGGGTATGAGAGGGCAAAAAGGAAGGAATGGAATAGAGGCAGGTCCCGAAGGAATTTGATCCAGCCGATCGGCCAGCTGTGTTAGGGCCGCTTGGCTTAGACCGATGTCAAACCAAAGTTTGGCAGCGTGTGTGGCCAGCCACTTGGCCCTAGCCTGCGGTGAGTTTGTTGTCGGTTGCTGTCTGCCTGAGGTTGGCGAATTTCTTTTGTTGTTGCTGTCGCTGTTGTCGACGCCCCCGCCTTTCCAACCACAGACGTGACGTCGCGCGACCACACACCAACAACAACAACAACAGCAGGCGCATCGCATGCAAAGAACACCAGAAGCAGGAGCGGAGGGGGCAACCTTTTGCCTATGCTGCTGTGCTCACCCACTGTGTAAACGAATGCACTTCGCTTGCCCGAGCGAGTCCAGTGAGGTCGACAGGGGAGACAAAGAGAAGCGGCCTAAAAGCTGGCAAGCAGACTCTATTTCTCTATCTCCTGCCATCTCTATCTACCTGTCTATACCTATCCTGCGCCGCGTCGTGCTTCGTACAAATGACGAAGACATCGTTCCCTTGAAGGAAGCTGTGCTACTTCGGAGGTGGCTGCTGCTGCTTCTGCTATGAGCCTACCCTATCCATCGGTACGAAAACACCTTATACCAGACAAACCAAGGCGAAACTGAAAGGTGAAGAACACAATTGTGGAGGAAGACAGAGAGAGAGAAAGAGGAAACTACAGAGAAAAAGAACAGAGGAAGAGAGATTGTGACAAAAGAAAAAAATGATAGAGAAAAGCGGAGATGGTCGTGGCAGCCATACGAAATATCGTCGACAAGATCTGTGCCTGCTTGCCTGCCGCCGGGCGAGTGGGCAAACGGACCACCACCACTGCCGCCGCCTGAAGCAGTCGTTTTGCCCTCACTCACAATCGCCCGTGTCGGTTGGCGATTGTATGTAGGAGTACATATACACATGCCTGTGTGTGTTCGTGTACGTCAGGGTGTGAGTATGTATGTATGTATGTACGCACGTACTTAGACTAGGTAGGCGGCAAAAGATAGGAGGTAGCTAGGAGAGGCTGAGACTGGGGCGGCGGCAGCGGGCGGAAATGGGAGCAGGCTATGTGGGGCAGGAGGGGGAGCAGGAGGTTCATGTATGTCGGCGTGGATATCAATCTGTGTACCCGCTGTCGCCCGCCGTCCCATCGACATACAAACCGACCGACCGACAGACAGACAGACAGACAGACAGGCCGACCGACCGACTGTAGTTGTGCAGCTACGGCCGGGCCGAGGGTGGCGCCGGCGCCGCGTTCGGCCCGCTTTGCACACTTTCCTTCCTGACACAGCCTCGACGGCAGTTCTCCAGCGGTGGTAGATACCGGCGGTATCCGGGAACTGGGAACCTTGCGCATAGATGAATCCCATACGGTGGCACAAAATGTTTACCCACCCGCGGCGGCAACGGTGACGAGGGGGGTGGGGGTCGTGGTGGTGGAGTGAGTGAGTGAGCGAACGAACGAGCCAGCCAGCTACCTAGCCCGCTGCTCTCAATGTGGCTAGCTGGATAGCTGACGATAGAGCTGCAAGCAGCCATCGGCTACAGGCCGCCTAGACCCATCCAGGCAGCGGCCAAGCCAGAGACGGCGGCAGCGGCAGTGGCGCAAGCGACGGCGATGGTGCCAGGCCGCCGGTGCCGTCGCCGCTGCTCCCAGAGGTAACTAATCTTCCCGTCATGGAATTCGAGAAACCTGCCTGTCTGCTCTGGCTTGCCGAACGGCCGACCGGCCGATGGGCCGGTCGGCCGTTCGGGCCTCTCGGTTTTGCGCCCGTCTTTCTGTCTCGTTGTGTAGGACTCTCGTCGCAGGACCCACGCCCCCCCTCCATCTCGCAGCTCTCCCCACTAGCCCCATCTTGCAGCTAGCTCCCCGCCTCCGACTCTCCGTTGCGTCTGTTACGCCGGCGACGTTGCTGCCCAGCCCAGCCCTGCTCTGTTCTAAGCAGCCGTACATACGTGCACCGACCCACCCACCCACTCACACGAACGCATCCATCCATTCATCAATCCATCCATCCGGCTGGAGCACTACAGTTCACAAGGAGCGCGCGCACACAGCAAAAATGGGTGCCCGAATAATACTTGAGGGACGTATGGGGTGTACGGGGGGCGGGGAGGGGGGGGTGGAGGGGTATTTGAGGCGAGAGAAAACCTTGTTCGTCTGTGCTTCTCCATGACCGGCAACGACGATTCAACGATCGCATCGCCTACATCGCCTTCTCGTTTTTTCAACAACAACAAGAACAAAAACCTTCGCTTTTATTCGGTTGTGTTGCCGCCACTGTCACTGTCGTATCAGGTGCTTGTAGAAGTCGAATGTTTGTTGTAGAATACGCAGCCATGCGTGTAGCCACATATATGGAGAGAAAACGAATCCCGCCCTTTAGGGATATCACAGTCATTACATTGATAATCATCATAATTATTATGATGATAATGATCATAGTGAAGATGACACTTATTACTCCTACGACTAGTTACTCTTACCTTCTATATTCGTACGCTGGGCATCAGTTTATCAACTTGACTTGTTTGATTTATTCATATCAGTGCCGCCGATGTCTTATATCGGTTTAGCTGTATAGGGTATCGACGGCGGCAAGGCACCACGGCAAGGTCAAGCTCTCCCAGGTTGGCGATATTCTCCGATAACCTCCATGGGTTCGATGGAGCGTTCTTCCTGGATCGAGAGAACCCACGGACTCAGCGCCACTGAAATGCTATCCCTAAGCTAGTTGAGCTACGATATCTGTTGTTGGGGGTTATATTCGCGTCGAGTCTTCTTTTAGCATGGACTTGTTGCACGTATGCAGAGCCAGCGTAGATAAGGCAATTTTTTAGGAGAATTTGGAATTCTCTGCGTGCCGCATTCGTTCGTCAGCAGCAACAGAATGGTCCGGTTTACTTGCCCTTTAAGCTACAATAGCCTTATATTCTCAATAATAAAAGTGACCGCAGTTATGTCAGCAGTCACCAGTAATATTAATAATCATATTAGTAATAGTAATATTAACACAAATAATAATAATACATTAGATGCAACATTAGAATGATATAATGCTGCTGAAGGAGATAGGAAGTGCAAACGTTACGTCCACAAATGGGTGAAACAGAGCGCTGTCAGTTTGTACCTTACTTGATATAACGGGTGCTACGAGATAAGCAGACACGGCGCAATTATATATGTACATCTACTACTGCTCCGACGCCGATTTCATGTGGCTTCGATGACAAAGCCAAAACAAAAATCCTATTATCCACGCGCAGAGAAGAGAGAGTCAATCATTTCCAATTTGTTTGTACAGCTTTAGCGGCCCAATGAAGGCGGGTCGATTTTTGGCACTTAACGTCCCTTTTAGAAGCGACATCGGCGACTGTGGCTACGGCGGAGAGAGTGGTCGATAGATCGCAGTGACACGAGACTCTCGGCACGCAAAAAGGTGTTGTTCACTTCTCTTCTGCTCCCTCCGGCATGATAGCTGCTTCAGGAGGCGGCGGTCGTTGAACAAAGCAATTGGCTGTGAGAAAGACGCGTAACGTAGAAGTCAGACGTGGTCAGGCGCGGCGGCGGCGGCGATGATGATGATGATGATACTGATGGTGATGGTAGTGGTGGCTGCAGAAGGGTGGCCATGACCAGCGTCCGTTACTGCAGTACGAGCGTCAAAAGTGGCGGCAAGCTCAAGCAGCAGAGCTTCCACTGCAACGGCTGGTGTTACGACTGGTGCCACTCAAAGCGTCCGTTATATCTTCCCCTTATACGCGGAGGAGACCCTGTCGCTCTCTCTCTCTCGCCCCCTCTTTCTCCCTTTCTCTCGTCCTCTCCCTCTCTCGCTCTCTCATCTCTCTTGCCCCCCCCCCCTGCCCCCGCCCTCCACCGCAACCCCCTTACGCCTCTCTCGGTGGCAGCTCTAGCAGCTGCTCAAGAACGGGCCGCCGTGCCAATATATCACCTCTTCGGGCGCGGCGGTGTCGTCCGAGCTCCGACGACGACGACGGGCGGACGGGAGAACGGACGGACAACGGCAGCGGCGGCAGCGGCATTCGTTCGTTGGGTCGGCCGCCGCAAGCCTGCCTGCAAATCTGCAGGGCCAGGTGGCCAGGGTGACCCCGTTGGCTATGCGGCGGCGGTGGTCGTGGTCGTGGCAGCGGTGGCGGTGGCGGCTGCCGCTGCTCCCGCTGCTTCTGCTCCTCTTCGTTCTCCTCTTCGTTCTCCTTTTACTACGACTTCTATTACATCTACTACCGAAACTGGTGTTGGTGTTGGTGATGATGGTAGTGGTGATGCTGCTGCCGCTGTATATCGTGCAGCCTGTCGCGGCCTTTAGCAGCGGCCCTCTATGGGCATCATGCGGCATCAAAACGGGCTGAGTGGTGGCATAGCCAAAGCGATCGAGTTGTCGATGCCTACAGAGATGAGATAGCAGACAAGACAAGAGCAAGCGAAAATAGAAACATAGGGAATAGAACCCAACACTAGTCGTAGCAACAGCAGCAGCAGCAATATGAGCGAGCAACGGCAATAACAGCAGCGACAAACACAACAGCAGCAGCATCAGCAACAACAACGCAAAGGGTAGCACTGGCTAAAACAATAACAACAACAGCAACAGCAATTGCATAAAAATAAGATTTGCGCTAAAGAGACGACTAGAAGGAGAACTGAAAATGCAACAACAACAACAACAACAACAACAAACCCAAAACAACAACCATTGAAGCAGGTGCACGACAATAATAACATAAAATAAAGAGAGTGAAAAACAGCAACAACAACACAAGCAGACATTTGTTATCAATCGGGGGCAGGTGAGGAACGTGAGACTAAACATAAAACAAACAACCAACCAACCAACACCAACAGCGTATCATTTGAAATAACGGCAACAACATACACGCATACACGGAAAGAAATAACAACAACCACAACAACAAAACAGCCAGGCGAGGAGAGCAACAGCTTAAGGAATTTGAGAATAGAAGTCACAGCGACAACAAGAACCAAGACGAATGAACAACAAAAACAACATCAAAAACCAACAGCAACAAAATAAACAACCACCTTACTTTTTTGGGCTGCCCTCAACCAACATTTAACATCCATGGGCTTGCTTTCACATTGCTTCGTAAGACCGACCCCATAAATACAAATGTGCAACGTGTGGGGATCGAACACCCCCGCACCCACTCGTGTTTCCTCTGGCTGCGAGGCGCACGCAAATGCTGCAACACAACCTGCTATCGACAATAAACAACAACCTGGTAGCTATTACCGGCATCGTTTGCTTTTCTACCATCTGTCACGTGTTGCAGCCTATTCAAGTCATAGTATTCTACGAAGTGCGGCGGGTGACCCAAACGGCCGCAACAACAGACGGTAACGAAGCAACCAATCTATGTACAGGTATGTATGGCTTTGTTCGGCCGAAACAAGAACAGGAGCGTAGAGCAGAGGCAAGAACATTTTTGCTGCCTTGTGGCATCTACGAGAGCCTGTGCGTCTTACGTGCACGCACGTCAGCACGCATCACTCCTGTGAGTCTCCTCCTGTATGCCGTCCTGTCCTGTGCCGTCCTGTCACTGTAGCGTCCTGCTCTGTGGCGGGCGACGTGTCAATGCATCGGCACAACACTGAATGTACGCGCCCACGCGGTCCACCGTACCACAGGCGCGATCCACGGCTGGCGCGCACTACTGCACAAACGGTCCAGCTGCTGGGTGGATAATGGCATATCTTGCACTATCTACTCGTTCGTTCATTTTTGCCACCACGTTTTTGCCCACGTCACCCACACTGTTTGTTCTGCGGCAGCGGTTTACGGACGAGCGCCGCACTGGGCTGAGCGTTCACGTTAACGTTTAGCGCACGCACGATATGATAGGCTAGCACACGTTTAGCCTCTTTTCATAGCCTTCATTATTTGCATTCAACTTTGAAGTTTGTAATTTGACTCGCGCTACAAACACACTGTATCTACACTATATGCAACCGAAGTAAGTGGCAGTTTCGGCCCGCACTTACTTTCTCTTACTACGTCCTCTCTCACCTGGTGGAGTCTACTGTACTGCACACACAAAGACACACACATACATAGGCCAGTCGCAAGATTTTACAGATTAATTAAGTCGGATCACGGCTGAGGGTTAAATAATTCATTTACCCGAATTATCATGACGACAGCGATACACGATGATCGTGCTTGCCCCCCACTACCACTGCCACTACGTCCCGGCATTACCCCCCGTAAGTACCTTCTTACTTGCCATATTTACGTCGATTGAGTGATTGGCAAGACTTATGGCACTTGAACCCCTGCCGCCCCTACTGCTGTGCGCCTCTATTGTTGCGATAGTTGCAGGTAACAGCAGAGCAGCAATGGCAGCAGCTGTATTATTTGTGATTGATAGGCTGTTAGTCGAGGCGCACGTCTTCATTCAACGCTCCCTGTCGCTGCCATCCTTCTGCACGCGCTACCAATGAGGCCAGTCCCTACGCTTCCCGCAAGGCTTCGCCGCTTCACTACCCCCCCCCCCCTCCCCCGCTCCCCAATCTCTACCAATAGCCGCAGGATCACCACGACCGGACTGGCGGTAATAATCAGAATCAGCATCATCATCATCACCAGCAGCATCAGCATCGTTACTATCGTCCTCGCCAGCACTCGAGGTTAGCAGAGAAACCTTGCTGGTAAAACTATCGAGTATGGTATCTTATAGCTGGTGGTGCAGCGACAAGCAAACACGGTATATATATATATATATATATAGGAGATAAAAAGAGGAAGGAGAGAGGGTAATAGTCATTACGCAAGGGAAAACGTAGACCCTGGTGTCGTAGACTGTGCATGACTTGTGGCCTAGGGGCTTAGTCGGGGTCATTCCAAGATCCGGTCACTATCCCTTTCGCACATAATTCAAGCAAACGTTTGTGATTGGTTATAAGGATTAGATTGTCTCCATGGTTCGTCAATACATGTTTACATCAGTAGAAACGCTTGCTGCTTCTTGAATCATGTTTTTTCTAGCAGTCTTCTGATTTAAAATGTTTGTGTCTCCTTATTGATCTGTCCTTAAATCGAGGCAGTTAAGAATAAGGAAATAATAACAAGGCTGTTATCATTAAACATTTAGCTAACCACACCATCAGAGGCAACAAATCACGTCGATAATAGAAACTCGGGCTAAGGCAAAATGATGCACCCATAGATTGTTTTAGGTGAATAAGCTGCACTGCTAACGAATGAATAGCAGTCACCCTCAGCATTCTAAAAAAAACGTCACTAACAAAGTTATTCAGAACAACACTAAAGCTAAACAAATGGCGGGCTCCCCAATTGGCGTTGTTCGATGCGAACACAGATAACGCTAACAATTTTAGAGAACAAGCCGCATACCTGCAAGAACCATTTGCAAGTGATTATATTCTATTTGCGCGAGGCAATTCTCGTTTCCATCTAGCTGGACGCATCACTGGCAATATCGTACTAGCTAGCGTTTCTCCGAGGGATCAACGCCATTTTTCTTACGACGCGTTGTGTATGTGCTGGTAACAAAACGAAACTCTCGAGCGTCGTCTTATCCTTGTTTCTGTTAGTTGTTTAATTAGAGTTTGTCCTTATCGGCGTCCAGGCGTTGCTGCTGCTGCCTTGCGTGTGTATTGCTTTGGCGTAAGACAAGAGACATGGCGGAACGCCCGTTACCAATCCGTTGTTCGTGTAAGTTACGGGGCTAGAAAGACCCGCCTGCTCTGAGAATGCCAGCCTGCTTGCCTGTCCTTAGCTCATGCTACCGTGCCTTCTAGGGGCACTCTTGGAACTAGTAAAGTATTTCTTGACGCGTCCGTCAGTCCTCATTAAAATTCTCGTCCTGCTGCCTCTCGTTGGTTGTCGGCCCATTTCAGCTTGGGTGCGCTCGTCGGCGTAGAAGAAAACTCGGCAGAAACGAGGACGACGACGACGACGACGCAGGCGCAGGCAGACGCGGTGGAACAACTCCGGACGAAGAAACCAAAGAAGTAAGAAGAGGATTCCGCATTCGACGATGGAGGTCAGCGACGACGGCAGCGTCGACGACGACAGACATACTCGCTGCATGTTTGCAACAACTACTACTACTACTACTACTACTACTATACATACGTTAAACCGTTCGCCGGAAAGCCTGCAGCAGACTGGGGCTCGCTTCACCTGGCCTTGTTGGGAGCAGCACCGCCGGGACAGCATTGTACTGCGCCGAAATCGCGACCTGCCTCCTCCACTGTGCAGCTAGGTTGCAGCGCGAAAGGCAACACGGCGTGGGCGTTGTCAGTCGGCAGGGCAGATCCGAGAAATGGCGCAGTGGAACCTGCGCCTGGCTATGTGGGTAGGCCACACCGTTCATTAGTAGAGGAAGGAGGTCCCACCGCCAGAACTTCCGTTCACCATTAGAACAAGCCAAACATCGTCGTCGTCGACGTGCGAGAGACGCTTAAACACCTCTCTCCTCATAGGTGCAGCATGTTTTACCAGAATTAGAAAGGAAAGAACGCCCTCCCACGATATTACCAGAGCCTGCGTACATCTAGAGACGCGGCTAACGACGTCAAAAAAAGGGTGGCGGTCTTAGCAGAGTAGTCGAGTAGCTGGGATTTGCATGTCGTTATCGAAGACTTTGTTTTGCGAGGCATCTTGAATATCCTGATCAAAAATAGCAGCGGCTTGCAAAAAAATGACAGGAAAAAAATGAGAACCTTTCAAAGGAGCCTCGCCGTTATAAATCGAGCGTCATTTGGCGGCCCGTTGCAAAACATGGCCAGAACTATTATGATTATTATCATTGGCCTATTGGTCGGCGAGGTTTGCTTGGTCAGATCTTGCACCGCTCTGAGCTGTCGCTACGGCCGGCCCTGGCTGGTCCTCTAGTCGAACGGCTGTGGTTCGCGGTAGAAATGGAAGCTTGTCGACGACACACGATGGCGGAAAGTCCAGCGGAAAGTGGTGCGGTTGCCAGCTGGTTCGAGGAATTCCGCTTGACGATCGCTGAAAGCGGCCGTTGCGCACAGAGCTGCCTACTGTTTCCTCCCCTAATCCGAGCTGGATTGGAGGGAACAAACAGGAGGCGAAGGAGGAGAAAGAAGTAGAAAAGGTGGCTGGGAGCCGCGTTACGGGCTCGGTCAGGGCCGGGACTCGCGCCAAATTGGAATTCTTGTGTCAATTTCATGGATTTTTGTGATAAATGCAGGCAGCGGCCAACGCATCTTGCTTCCGACGACGAGGAAAATGCCGGTTGGCCGGCATACGAGCGACAGGAAACGCAAAGCGGACCGTCGTGCATCGATGGCCCAGCACAAGCAGTAGCAGCAGCCGCAGCTCCAGCATGCAAGCTGCCTTCTTCTTCTCGATGTGCCCCCTCAGTTAGGAAGTGGAAGAGAACGACTCTTTCCCTCTCTATCTCTCTTTTTATGCCTTCCCCTTTATTTCGCCTCTCTCTTTCTCTCTCTCCCCCTAGCCCCGTGTGTGTTTCTAACCCTGGCGACGCGGTGGGTCGACAAGCAAGCGTGTATACGCCAATCCCTCTTCAACGCCACTCCTGGGCGCTATTCCTTGTTCGAGCCTTTTCGGTCCCCACCCCCTGTACGGGCCTCTCTGGCCCTCCGTCGATTCCCTCGTCTCTACCTCCCGATCTGATAGGTTCCACCTTGTGAGCGCGAGCAAGAGGAGACCTGACAACCTACCCAGTCAAACTCCGGCTCGAGCTCGCCTGCCGCCTGCACCGCCTACAAACGGTGTTCGTTTGCGTCTTCTTCTTCTTCGTCGTCGTCCTTTTCCTGTATGTCTGTCTCTATTCCCGCATTTGTCCATCCGTCTGTTTGCCTATCCGTTTGTCTGTCCGTTCCCGTCTTGTCGTGGTGCCCCGTCGCGCTTTCGTCTTCCCGACTCCCGGGCTGCTCCCACCGCTTCTTCCTCGAGGGTACCGCCGCTGCTACTACGCCGTCAGCCACAACGAAAAGCCGAGAGCGGAAGAGAAAGAGCATCAGGAGAGCGAACAGAAAGATATATATATATATATATATATATATATATAGAGAGAGAGAGAGAGAGAGAGAAGCGAGGGAAAATCCAAAAAAAGGGAAGAGCATCCTCCAGAGAGTGTGGTACCTGACCGTCCTAGCAAGGCGGGTCTCTTTTTTTTCTCCCTGACCTCCTCAAGGGCGCTGCGTATGCCTCTAGAATATCCCCCTCTTCCCCTTATTGTGCCATACCCGTCTTAGCATAGGCAGCGTTGACTGCAATGTCAGTAGCAGCAGGCCCACAGCTCTATCTCGCAGTCTTTTTACCATACTCTCAATGAAAGCTGGCTGGGCTGACGGAGAAAGTATTTATCTCTCCCCCCCCCCGCCCGCTCTCACTCCCTTCTATCCGTCAGCGAAACTGTTGGGGCGCTCGGTTTAGCCTAGCAAGTAAAGCCGTAACGCAAAGGGAACAAGCACTTGTCTTACTGCTCGCCTGCCTCTGAGCCTCTTTGCCACTCTTCTGCCATCCCTCTGCACTGAGGCACTGACAGATCGACATGGTAACGAGGAACTTCATTCACCTATCTACCTCTTGTTTCGTCGTCATATGCTCTTGCAACGGAGGCTACAACGATGCGGCCACAATTGGACGCTGCGATGTGCAATATTGGCGGGAAAAGGTGCGGTCGTATCGCCAATCATCAAGCTGAGTATTGGATGTTGTAGTTTAAAGTGTGTGGCCTATTTTGAGAGGCCCCTCCCCCCCCCCCCCGCCGTGTGAGGAGGAGACCCACTTGTATCTTGTAGTTAAATTTAACTTTTTCACGCTTCGAAGCTTTCCTTTGTAAAGGATACACATTTCAGGTACCTCTGGACTATGTACATTATGGTTACAATGAAAACGATTTAACTCATACAATGTTAGCTTTGTCAAATAACACATCATGTTTGAAAGGTATGTTTTTTTTTTATTAGGGTTGGATGGTAATGCACATTGTGTAAGAGGTGTGGTAAAGTAGAAAAATGGATGAATATTTTGACCGGTGTTTGTGCAAAGCATAGGGCAAGTACGATACACTCAAACCGACTCAGCGTACTTTGTCTCGAAACAGTCGCATACGGAAATAGACAGAACACCGCCACTCGACGGCAGAAATGATTTGTGGACGCAGCTCCGAGAAGACGATGTCTCAACGTAATCGTCCAAGGCATTTGAATAATGCACCGAATAGAGATTGGGTTGGAAGAAGCAGAGTGCTACACTTCCAATGTTCGTAAGGAATAGGGGTTTAGAAAAAGAACTATGCACGCTTGATATTTATATTTTAATATATTTGTTTTTGTTTTAATGTGTTATGAACAGATATTTAATGGTAGAGTTTTATAGAGGTAGTTGCTGCGGTTAGTGTCAAGCTTTGAGTGTGATCGAACTATGAACTTACATGATTTTATATTATTTTAATGCTCTGTGCTTAAGGGTGGTATAGCTACTAATACTTGTAGATAGCTCTGCAGACATCTAAATGGGTAGCTGGGAGTCCGTTGAGTACAGTGGATGCTACAAAAGTTTGCAATGGAAGCTTGTTATCTTGCGGAGCTTGGGTAAATTTACATGCGACCTCGCATTGGAACTTTGTAGGAGGCAAAAACAGCAGTGACCAACTCGGTCGAGCTGGTCACAGAGTACATTTGTGTCTATCATGTGGCCACTAGGGAGAAACTCGTGGTCGACAATGCCATGTTTATCACACCAAACATAGAGCACAATTAGGCGCGAATGGGTTAGTTTCTTTGGTGTCCTCTTGAGAGGTTGGCCTGGGACGCACCACACTTCACACTGGATCTTTCACACTTCATATTGTCGTGAGAGACCCACTTTTTGTCACAGGTCACCATTCGGTCTGAGAAGAAAAGGCATTGTTGTGCCCGTCAAGCTAAGAAGAGAGTTTTGTTATATATATATATATATATATATATATATATATATATATATATATATATATATATATATATTGCGCAGGTAGTTTAACAGTCAAGCGTAAAGTATCACACGAGATGTGATACACGGCACGACAATGGAGCACGTATATTATCACGTCCTCAAACAAACGAAGCTCCAGAAACATTACAACGCTAGCCGCAGGAACGAGTGTCGAACGTTTACAACCTCGGGCCTGGACAAGACGCAATGGGACGATATCTAGGGTGTGGCCGGGCCGGGGGAAACGTTTACCTCCTGGTTGTGCCGCACGGCGCACCACTAGCGGCCCAAGAAAGTAGAACGGGGGACATTCAAATCTACTACGACAATTTCACTTCAGATAGACGGAGAGGCGGCCAACCAGGCAGGCGGCCGGTCTTGTGGTTGGAGAATCAGAACAGGTGGTTAAGGCGGCGACGGCGTCCATTGCGGCCACATTACTACATACGACTGAGACGCAGTTACTGAGTCGACTTATTGATGACGACTTACGCATAGCAAACACAATGAAGACGAAATATATATATATATATATATATATATATATATATGTATAGAGAGAGAGAGAGAGCAACAAACAGAAAAGTTCTATAAAGGGCAAAAACAATACTACAAACGCCCTGCCTCTCTATCCCTCTACTCCGTCCCCGCCCAATGTGACGTTTTGGATGTCATCTCTTCGAGGAGTTGACTTAAGTAAACAGTCTTTCAGGAGTCGGGGGATCGGCGTGAGTCGACTCTACGGCTGAGTCACCTCACGATACCGTATGTTAAGCTAACTGTTCTTTTGCATCTTGCTCTTGTTTCGTGTGGGTTTCGGCATGTGGGCGTGCGTGTATTCGTATGTATAAGCGATGATTGCCAAAAAAAATTCGCCGGCGCTTCAACCGGTGAATGTCGTGCGACACCGTTGTAGCTAATGGACAAACGACGTGCAGCCGCGTAATGGCCGTATTATGATAGACGGCGGTAGATGATGAAGTGATCATGCAAGTTTGCCGATGCTGCTGCTCGCCTGGTCACCTTATCACCAGGTCTCAGTTCCAAGGCCCAAACACGGCGTTTAGCAAATACGCTTTGCTTAATGGGTGGCTTGAGTTTAATCACTTACGACATTTAGATTTTCTTGTATAATTTCAGGAGATTTCGACAAGGCGCTCGTTTCGCTGGCCGCTAATGTTGGGCGGGGGGGGGGGGGCACCATAGCTCTTCTACGGTACACGAACACAGGCGACCGCGGCCAGGCCACCATCTAGTATCTGCGTTCGTATATTATACGATACAATGGGGTCATTGTGTTAGCTAGGCGATCGTTTATATACACGTCTCACAACGACGGGAGAAGAAAATAGCGGTTTTGTAAGAGGGTGGAGTGCCAAAGCGGCGCCATCGAGATCGCGCCTTGAGTTCGCGTTGAATCAAGCAACAACCAATTAAGCAGCCAAGAGAATTCGAGGTGGTAGTTAGGGAAGCCCTTTTCGCATACTAGCCACCACCCTCACTCGCGGTTAACCCTTCCTTACCCGATGTCAATACTATTGTAATGCTTTGAACTTTTTCAGTCACGACATTTTATGACGCTACAGCCCTGTGAGTAAAGCGAGCTTACGACCGTATTACCTGGAGTAGCATGCACACGCACACAGACCAGCACATGCAGAGAAAGCAGGATCATGCTTTGCAGGTAGGCTTTTAGAGCTCTTTATTGTGATGATACTTTTGCTACTTTGCTTTTTAGTATTGCAGCATTATCGTTTTAGCCAAATGGCTGTGCATGTCTGTGTCTGTTGGCACGTGCGTGTGTGTGTGTGTAACGGACGATGTGTATCTACTTGTATCTACAATAGTCTCCGACGACGATTCTAGGACGAAGGAACGATGGAAAATGAAGTGTGCTTTGACCTCAACCCTGCAGCCTACAACCAACCTTTCGGAGGAGGGAATGAGACATTGAATCCGTTGAAGTGAACGAACCCCAAGGGTTGGCTGGCGATTGCCGTCCCAGCAGCACGGCCTACGTGTTGTAGGCATATCGAACACCCTCCTTCTACATTAAGCTTTCCTGTCTGACTGTGTGGCAGTGGCGCGGTAATGGGGCTTCTGCAACTGCTGCTGCTGCCGCCGCTGCTGCTCTCTTTGTATCATGTGGCTAAGGGATCGGGAGAACCGCGAACGGCCTGGGGTGGTTGCATGCATACGGGGAAGGGCTGCCTGGCTGGCGCTATAATATAATGGCGGCACAGCCAGATGGCGGCGGCGGCGGTGGCTGCAGCGGTGCCCTGGGTAACAACGGCACCGAGCAGCAGAGGGCCAAAGGGAAGCGTACCCACCCTTAGAAACACGGCTGAACGGCAAAATGGCCCGGTCAGACAAGGACCGAGTTTTGAGCAAAAAGCAGCAAGCGAAAGAGAGAAAAAGCCTCGGTCTGGCCTTGGCTGGCACAACTCACTTGCCCTTCTATCACCGAGAACCCTTTACTTGCTGCTTCTGCCAGCAGCCGAACGAACGGAACAACGAGCTAGTCGAATTGTAGACGATGACGACGACGACGACGACGATGGTGGAGGGAGCGACAGCGGGAACGGCGGCAGCGGCAACCAGCATGCGGCGAGATCGTCGAACAAGGGGAACACGAGCGGCTGCTCGTAGAGGGAAGCAGTAGGGTGAGCGGGGGGGGGGGGGGGTGGGGCATCTCGATTTGTGCGGTTCAGCGCCCCAAGACGACCAATGGCTTTGCCTCCCGGTGAAGATCTGCCGGCCGGCGAGCCTCGCCTCGTCTCGTCTACGAACGAGCCGCCGACCGAAGCTCCTGAGGGGTGGCAAGGAGACGTTGCTCGCTAGCTGGTACGGGCTAGTGGGAGCGTTCATTCCCTCAGCGAGACCGACCACGATGACGACGTGCGTCGGTCGGTCGGTTGGTCGGTCGGTCGTTGCCGATCGTTCCAGATACGGCCGCTGGATTGCCAGACAGGAACCCCTCGAGAGGTGGTCCTCCTATTTCTACTGCTGGCGGTGCTGCTCATACTAGTAGGAGTACTTCTACTACTACTGCTGCTGCTGCCGCCGCTACCGGCAGTAGGCGACCGAAGAAGCTGTCCCCAGCTGTCGTAGCCGGGTCGAACCCGGGCCACGGTTGAGCGGGTGGTTGGTGGGCCGGGGGGGGGGGGGGGGAGGGGGATGTTGGCTGCGTGGAGAGCAGAGTGAGCCCACGATGGTGCGTATCATCACAGCGCAGCCGCTCTGATGATGTATGCTGTCTGGCTGGATTGAAGCTGTGTCTGCTTCTTCGGGTCGTGGGTGGCCATAGTTGCAAAGCCGTCCGTGTGCAGGCTCGCGCGCTATCGCGCTAGCAAAATCATTCGCAGACAATAACGAACAACGATGTGCGGTGGCTTGCCGAGCTGAAATATAAAGAACCAACCCTGCATAAAAGCTCCGAAAAGGTCTCCGATAGAAGACCTTTGCTGCACAACCGGCCACAATACGAGTTGAGTCGAGTAGAGTTTGCCTAGAGGACGAATGAACGCTTAGGTGTCCCCAGGGCCAGTTGGCGTGGTATTCGGAGACGGAGGGAGTTGTCTCTCCTGCAGCAACATGGCTCGTGCCACAGCGAACGGCGGCGGCCGCAGCTGCCGACCGAAGAGCTATTTTGGCCCTGCGTACTTGACGCCATGGCTGTGCAGGACTAACGACAACACGCAGTCGTCAATCCTAATAAGCAGCATGAGCAAAGCTATAGTAGCAGCCAAACCGATGTGTATATCTAGGCTGCACATCAAACATATACTATTAGAAAGAAATGAACAAGTTTGCCGATAAAGCACGGGACTTTGTTCTGACTAAATGTGTACTACTATACAAGTCGCAGATTAGACTTTAAAGAACCTCGCAAATATACATCCTTTCAACGGGAAACTGTAGCCTTTCATAAAACTTGTCAAATGACGGACATTCTATGTGAGATTTAGTATTTTAATCGTGTATAGTATAGGCGTTTGTTTTGTATTTGGGTGATACCTGATAATGTTTTGATATGTCCTAGTATATACCTTCTGTAAAGAATACTCTATTTAGACGAATTCTATCAGGTGTTCTGCTGTTTGAGTTGTTGCTAAATGTTCATTATTTATGAACATTTAGAGGAAGAATTATAATAATATAATAAATTAAGAATTACTTCAATCATATGTAAAATACGTTGTTTCGCATTTTGCTAACCACCGTAGAATATATATATATATATATATATATATATATATATATATCATACACATGTACACAAGCATACGGCTTTCTCCAACGCTAGCAGCACAACGGAATAATTCAAATGTGCCCCTATGCTAAGTAGACAACGCCTTTGCTTCGCTTACATTAAACGAAACAAAACTGAACTAACAGGCCAGCAGCAATCGCAGGAAACATTATGATTGTGTCAAAGCGTCGTCTTGATGTAGAACAAGCTTTCACTTTTATATCTGTCGTCCGTCTGCGGGTCTGCGTCTGCAAATGGAAAACGGAGGGAGTCAGTCAACGAGAATAATATATAAGTGCCCTAAAGTCTATGGAATTGAGTTGGTAAACTAGTACAAACAAATGCTCACAACATACATTTATCAACACGCATACCACAAACGTACGTTTGAGTCACTGTTCACTATTTACTACAAGGCTTCCTACCCATCTATACTTCTCTACCCTTACATTTTACTGCCTACTACTTTGCGTACGGCGCAAATACGATCAAAGCGCCGCACCACGATGAACGTTCGGCGTCAATCATCGCTCCTCTTCCAAGTTACACACTGTTAGATTTGCTGCTTGTTGGACCTGCTGTATATATATATATATATATATATATACATCTACTTGGACAGACACCGACAACGACGATAGACTTCGTTCAACCATTGGAATCCACTGAAATTTGACGGTCGATTGTCGACAGACAGCTCTGGGGATTTTTCCGGAACGGCAAAGCGAAGCTGGCAGAGGGGCATCGGCGACATGATTTCATTTTCGTTCTTGCGTTGCGTTCAGCCTTGACTGAATTGACTGATTCGTGTCATTTGCGAGCTCTACTCTACTACGCTTCGGATATGGTCGGAGACGAACACGAAATCACGAGAGGCGCAGCGGTTTTGTTTGCATCGCTTTGATTCTGCAGCTGGCTACTTACTGCACGGTCTAGTCGGGGAGCGTGCGCCACGTTTCGTGATGATGGCACGTAGTCGAAAAGAAAGCGTTAAAGCAAGGAACCATCGTTTAAGCTCAAGGACTTGCATCTTTTTTGGCTTACAATTAATCTTACGCAGGGGCCATGCTAACCTTCTCTGTATCATTCTCATTTTAATATGTGTACCCGAAGGTATTTATCTTACTAGCTATCTGGCTGACTAGTACAACCGGCTCATCTTGCAGAGACTGGACCTGTAGCGCGTGATCCGTAACAAACTATGAACGAACTTAGCTAAAGACAAGTACCTACATTTAATTACAGAGAAAAATGTGGCTTAGAGGCAAGACGTGGCTCAAGTCCTGAACCGGCCTCTCCTAAATTGATCTCCGTGTTTTCCAAGATTTACCCAAGGTGGACGCGGAGCGGACTATAATCGCCGATGATCGGACAAAACAAAGAAGAAAAAACTAAGCGTACAGATGTCTCAATAATAGAGATGGTGCAAATACCTTCCAGTCCATTAATGTAAAAAGGGCTGATTAGCAACACACGTGCTATCATCTAGCACTAGCTTATTTAACTAGTAGTGAGCCGATGCAAACAGCCCTCCTAATAGTTCATTTTCCCCTTAGCGTCATTATCAATGGCCCATCGGTAATGGAGGTTAAATCCCCCAAAGAAGAAGACAAAAATTGAACCGCTCAGCAGCTCTGCCGCACGTGGCCGCCATGGTGTTGCTAAGCTACTCCTCACCATAATGATAGACCGCGCTATGGCCGCACTGCCGCTGGGGCTGACCCGGCACCATGGTACACCATCGCCTCTCCATTGTCCGGTTGGTCGGTCAGTTGATTGCAGCTGGCCTGCATCGCCGACACCTTGATTGAAGATGAGAAGAAGCCTGTTGTTGCCGATAGAGAAAGAGATTTGTTTACTGGGTCTCTGGCGCAATTGGAATGACCATGGAGTGGGTGACGGCGACGATGCGGCGATACCACTACCTATACTCCTGGCCTACTAGTAGTAGCGACTACCATCTGGCATCTACCGATATTGCAGAGGTTCGCCAAATGTCCTTCAGTCATTAAGAAAGGTGAAACGAAGGAACGCATGCACTTGCACCAGATAAAGAAAGACACGAAGGTGGTATGTGCTCTCTGTCCAGTGGAGCCGTTTTTTCGTGAGGTTCGGGAAAAAATGCTTTTTTTTTAACGGGGGAGGGGGTAGATGGTAATGCACCATCTCTTTATGCACACTCAGCGCTGATATGGAGAAGCGCGTGGGTAGTGTGGGACTCCCCGATGGAATGGGGTTACCCACTAAAAACTCCTATGTCTCACGTTAACTCCCCCCCCCCCCCCCGCCCAGGGTTTGGTACTGTTTGCCAGTTTTTCGAAACAAGGAGCATATCTCTGACGGACGATTACGAGGGTTGGTCGCATGCAATGCGTACTGCAGTGAGATGCTTGCTTGGCACATTGCCTAACTAAGTCATATGAGTGTCGTTAAGCGGTGGTAGGCGCATCCGTGAAATCGTTGTGGGTACTGGAACACGATCAAAAGCAGCAGCATCAACAGCATTCGCAACCACCGGAACAGCGATAACAACAAAAACAACAACCAGCAACAACAAGAGCTAGTACTACAATAACCACAACGACAACAACATCGTTGAACTGGACGTGTTGAGCAGGGGAACTTCTATATATGCCATATTGAATTAAAAAGAACGCTACGAGCTATATATATATATATATATATATATATATATATATATATATATATAATCTCTAAGTTCAATTTCTGTATACAAGTTATGGCAACCCTTTGAATTATTGTTTTGCACGTGGCGGTAGAAACATTTCTGATGGGCATATTTTTCTAATAAAACCTCCTTCTAAATGATCGCTTTAATTCGCGACCTACACCGTTTCCAGGGCTCTGTCTCATAATATGAATATTTTCAGAATTATGAGCAAGCCAGCGGTAATTTCTAGTTCATTTCTGTGTCTACAGTGAATATTTTCGATGAATCGGACATAACCTGCTGCTTTGTGCTCGATGGAACCTAGAAGTACCCGACATCGAACAAGTCTGCTAGCTTAATTGGCATTAGATAGATTGTGGCTTACTGTCTTGGTGTAAGACTGGATCCTTCGCAAAGAATTCAACCAACGGAGGGTGATGACACGTCAGATTTGAAGTTCAAGGCGCGCATCGGGGTGTGAGGAGTACCTTCCCCAATACGCACGTTTGCAGTGCTTTGAAGAGTTTGTTAGTCTTGGAGTCCCATAAGCACACTCTATCGTGAATGTTTCACTCTGCTGTGCATGGTTCTGCTCCTTCAACAGCCGCGTACTTAATCGTAATTTTGTAAATCACACTTTTTATTCGGAAAAAAAAATATATATATATATAGCTTAATTAGGGTGCGAAAATAATAGCTGATACTTGCTGAAATCCCATGCGGCTGCCACATGGGATGTTAGGCAAACCTTAGACATCTCTTTGGACTCCGGTGTCTTGCTGATGATATGACATACGGCTGATTCCAAGTGAAGTCAAGCATTCAAATCCAAGTGAAGTCATCCAGTGAATGTTCTTCTATCAATCAAGAAACAACAACCTATCTACCTACCTCGCTAAACAATGTTTTTAATTCTACTTGGTATTATCGCATTTGAAAGAGGGGGGGGGGGGTGCAACGGCACGCACGCCACATCATCATGCTTATCCTCATCAGCGGCAGTAGCAGCAGCAGGAGCCGGGGAGGCCATCGAGTGGTGAAGTGCTACGCGCGACAAAAAGCCGGGAGAGGGGGGAGATATGTAGCACAAGTTGAGGGGCTGCCCGAGCAAGACAGAGGAGAAAGACGGGGAGAGCGAGGGAAAGAGAGGAAGAGGGACACCCCCCATACCCACACACGTACACTCACAGAGAGCGAAGGAGGGGGAAAGGGGATAAATGCTAGTTAAACGGATGCCACGCAAACAGCGTTAACCAATACTACAGCAACACTGCGACTACAACAACTACTACTGCTACTACTACTACTACGATTACGACTTCCACCCAGTAGTAGTAGTAGTAGCATGCTCCTCTTCAGTGGTAAGTGCTCTCGTCTCTTCATTAGCGTCCAAGCCGAGAATGAATCGTCGCCGATGGCCGCTTGGCGGATCATCGGGCTGTGACAGCGTCATCAATAGCACTTCCTGCCGCCCCGCCGCCGCAGCCGCTTCCACTGCTGCTCGAGTGGTAGCGGTCGCCGCACGCAACGAACAGACTGTCTGCCTCTCTGCCTCCCTCTCCCCCTTCTTCCTTTCTCCCTTTCTTGCCCCCTCTCCTTCTTCCCTCCTTTCTCCTTTATACCCTTCTCCCTCCCTCGCCCTGTGTTTTCCGGTGCATTCGGTTGCAATAGCCAGGAGGAAAGACCGGCGTCATCTCGTCGTTGTCGTGGTTGTCGCCGTCGTCGTCGCCGGCGCCACGCTGCAATCGCTAAACAAACATGCTCATCCTCGACGATCGGCCCCCGTCATCTGCTGTCTCTGTCTGTCTGTCTGTTAGTATGTTCGTCCGCCACGGCCAATTTCATTCATCGTGTTTCCGTCTCGAGGACGAAGCAGAAGGTGAAGGAAGCGGCGGCGACGGCAGCAGTAGCAGCTGCAGCGGCGGCTGCGGCGGCGGCGTGGAAGTGCAGAAGGTCAAGAACAACAACAACAACAAGGACATGATAGTGGGGGGTAGTTGTGATGGTTGTGGTGCTCGTGGTGGGTGTGACTGTGATTATAACGATTATTGACACGGCGATGGGGCCGATGATGATGATTGTAATGCTGCTGCTGCTGGTGATGATGATGGTGATGACGACAGGGATGAGAAGAACCGTGAGAGGGGCAGAAAGTATGAGAAAAGCTAGAGCACACCTATTGGTATTAGCATCAAAGTTTACGTGGCTCGGTTAACCGTCACCCAATTAGCTGGCTGCTATTGCTCTCGATGGATTGATTGACTAATGTTCGTGCTAATGTCGTCTTCATCATCTTTGTCATCATCATCATCATCCTCATTGTCGTCGACGAGGGCATTATTGGAGTCTTGGCTACTGCTGCTACGCTGACCTAAAATCGCCATCGACGTCATCTTGACATGGCTGACAACATTGGAGCTATGGCAAACTTTTCACTAAATCGCCAGCTACTGCTCATCTGCCTTACGACGATACTGAGGCTAGCCTACCTTATGAGTAGGTGATGAGAGACAGCCCGTTTTATGAGGTTGAGGGTTCTGATGCTGATGATGCTGGCGATCGTAAAAAACATGTCGGTGATGGCAATTATAGTAGTAGTCAGGAGATTGAATATGATGATGAAGGGTACTCTTATTATTATTATTATTATTATTATTATTATTATTATTATTATTATTATTATTATTATTATTATTATTATTATTTATTTAATATGTCTTAGAACAATACATACAGTTGTGAGGTGTAAATGTGTATCCTCATTATTTTATAGTTTCTTTCTTGCTGTCGTCAGCCCATCGCACCTAATATCGACGCGGCGTGTCCTCTGCAAACTGCCAATGAAAGCAGCTGCCTCAGAAAGTCGCCTTCGCGTGCATCTCCGGTGTTTGCTTGTATTCGATCACTTAAGTCTTTAATAAAAGTCCTTGTTCTTCTGCTGACTGGGCCCATTGTCTCCATTGCAATCGGCACGAAATTGTATCTAGACTCTAACTCTGTGTATTTACGCCACTTTTCTTTCTCTTATTATTATTATTATTATTACGCTAAGAGTAATATAAAGGTCATTATGTCGAAGTCATAAAGGTCATTATGTCGAAGATGATCCTGAATTTAATGAGAGCGATGATAATGAGATGGTGACCCTGATGATGATGATGATGATGATCATGATGAAGCGCAATCGTTACACGACGTCAGCAAAGACAACGACGACGACGACGACGACGACGAAAACAAATTGAAGTGCTAGACACGCCACTAAGGTTGCGCGTGTCACATGACGTCAATCGTTTACGTCTTGTAGTCCATGACTCGGGTGATATGATGACAATGCAGCAGCAGCAGCAGCTGCTGCTGCTGCTGCTGATGATGATGACGATGATCATGCCGCCGCCGCCGCCGTCGTTGTCCAAAGAAATGATGACACGGTGAAAACTCCTTCTGTGTTCTCCTGTCCTCGTGCTCCCTCGACACGTGGTCACGTGGCGCGGCGTGCGCGCAGACGGCAGGCCTTCGTTAGGCGGTTGTGGTCGTTCCAGTCGTTATGTCTTGTTATCCAGCAGTAATCCGAGAAGGGAAACGACTGCCCGATCTCCAAAGACAGAGAGAAACGCTCAACAAACAACACAGCGATGTCAGTGCGATACACGCAGAAAATAAGCGTATCAGTAATAATAATATTAATAATAATAATAATAATAATTACAATGATCAAAATAATGTAATGGTAACAATGTAGTAGAAGAAAGTATCACCATTTGAATAGACAGACGCATTAAGAGTCTGCGCACGCATAAGCAAGTATGGGACTCATGTTGTGATTTCTTCGATTTACGTCATTAACGTCATCGCCCGGTATTTTTTTCCTTCTTTGATTAGCAGTGACCTAGACTAGACCATACTAAGTAGATGGTGGTTGTTTTAGATATACAGACGCGTCTAAACGCTGGCAAGCCCCTTTGCTCAGTATTTTTTAAAAACTTACTTCAACGCCGTGATTGAGCAACATGTAAAATTTGTATGAGCATAAGCCAATTTGCTGGTTAACATCACATTGAATATGTATGTATATATATATATATATATATATATAATGTATATATATATATATATATATATATATATATATAATGTATGGCGGTCATAATTTCTTAGTTAAATTATATATATATATATATATATATATATCGAGATACGCACGCGCGTTTGTTATAATTCACACTAGCACATACACTGTAGACAGACACTAAAATATACAGACACACAAATACGGAATGATAGCACAGCAAATATAATCGCACAACAGCATCAGAGGAGAGAGAGAGCGAGAGAGAGCGAAGGAAGTGATAGAGAGAGAGAGATAGAGAGAGTCGCGAGGGAAGAGAGCGAAGAGAGAAGGGGGAGGGTTGGAAATGACGACAACTTACAACATGTACTGACAGCCGACCGCGGTTATCCGCAGACTGCTCGGGGAGGGGGGAAGGCGCAATCGTGTCGTCGAACAGACACAATCGAATCGAACACACGGACACACACTCTGAGTCCATCACACAGACGGAACTAGACGAGCAGCAAGCAGAGACAGTCAATAAAGAATTCAAAAATTCAATAATCGACAGCGTCACATGGCCCGCCGATACATACGATGCATGCATACATACACGATCGATCACTTACTTACTCACTCAGCCAGTCAGTCAGTCAGTCATTCATCCATTCTTCACCAGTGGCCTTAGCCATGATGATACATTATTATAACATAACCTCTAAGCAGTTACGGCACATATGCAAGCATCGCTTAGCTCGTTAATTCTCCCCACATTGCATGCGTGCGTACACATAGGGATACATCTTGAGGATGCGTATTCAGCACGCGTTCACACACACATATATATATATATATATATATACATAAGCGGAGAGAAAGGAGCTAAATTGTATGCTCCGAGCGACGTTCAAAAAAGCAACAGCAACTACAATTAAAGCAACATTGAGATAACGACAACAACAAAACAACAACAACAACAAACAGAACAACAACAACAACAATAAGCCGAAGTGGCCGTTATTGTTGTCAGGAGGAGGAGGATGGGGAGGAGAAAGAGGACGAAGAAGAGGAGGAAGGGGAAATGGTAACAGCGGCTCTCGTGCAAACAGACCTTCATGATTCGGCGTCATGATTGCCACCATCAAAATCGTCCAGTGCCACCACCACTTGTTCTGCATCGCGGCTGCAGCAGCCAGCGACAGTGGTCGAAGAGAGCGGTCGTCGCCGTCACCGCCGCTGCTGCTGCCGCCGCTGCTAACGGCAACGATGACGACGACGACAACGTAGAAGAAACACGCTGACGTCACGATGACGTCGCGTCGACGGCTAGCGAACGTGGCATCGCCAGATGGCGCTGGTGACGAGAGCGAGCTAGCTAGCTAGCCAGCCGCGGCTGCCGCTAGCTTGCTGCTGGCGCGCGCGTTTCTACGTCACGGGCAAACCATCTGCGAGCATCGATACGGTGTCTATGTGACGCGGTAGTAGTGACGCTGCTCCTGCTGCTGCTGACGCTGACAACTACGACAACGGCGGCCATGGCCACGCTAGCAGCAGCAGCCGCAGCGGAGACGGCGGCAGCGGAGGCGGTTGTTGTTGTCGTCGAGGTGGTTAGTGGGTGACGGTGGTGGTGGTGGCGATAGATAGTGACAGCGAAGGGACTTGGCGGTGACGACGACGACGATGATGATGCTGCCGCCGCCGTCTCCTCCTCCGACGACGATGACGACAATGACAATGTCGTCGACGTTGCCGCCGTCTGCTTCTTCATCGTCGCTGTCTGCTTCCTCATCAACAGCATCATCATCGTCGTCGGGTCGTGGTCGTTGTCGCTGCAGCATAACTTGCTTGATTTGCCGCGCTAGCAAACAACAGCAGCAGCGGCGGCTGCTGCGGGACAACAGCAACAGCAGTTGTGGTCGTTGTCGTCGTCGTCTTGGCGGCCAGGGTGGTGACGGTGGCGTTGTAACATTGCAGCAGTACTAGGGAGAGAGAGAGGAGTAAGGGAGAGAGAGGAATAAGAGAGAGAGGCAGAGGAAGAGAGAGAGAAATATAGGTGCCCATCCACCTCGTGTTTTTTGTTCAGGCTCGTGGGTGCGGAGACGCCAGGGACGCTCGAGTGGCCGCCTGCAACAAAACAGAGCGGTGCAAGAGAAGGGGGGGGAGCTGAGAGCGAGAGAGAGAGTGAGCGCGACACAAAACACCCTCGTTACACGACGAGGCTGGCTGAAACCTCATAGGGCACATAGAGGCGCACCCCACATCCCCCCGGCCCCCCGAATACGACTCCCGTCGGTACATCAGGCGTGTAGACCATTTATTTCTTCGGGGGGGTTGTCACGACGAGGAGCGAGGTGGGGATTCTAGGCATAATCGACGCCACTTGTTCGAAGTGTTGGCTGATAGGCGACTACAATAGTGGCTCTATATGGCATTAGTTCGACTATACTTATGTTTGCCTTCTTCTTTAACATGCTTATGGTTTTGCCAGATTTATTTGAGGGAGGTTTCTTTAGAGTAGAGGAATCCAGTAGTGAGAATGCTCGACCCAAGGACGTCACTTCCAAGAAAGAAGAAAGAATCCTACCCTAGCAGATATTCGAACCTACGCATGTATGGCAACGAATCTGGTTTGTAGAACCGAGCGATCTTTAGCCGCTCAAGTCACCAACGCTACGAGAATGGAGCGGCAATGCGAAAGGTGGTGTACGTAATAATGACAATGATAACAACAACACCAACACTAACACTAATGGCAGTAAAAACAACACAAAACGTTACGTTTTTCATAAAGGGCAGTTTGATCTATATATATATATATATATATATATATATATATATATATATATATATATATATATATATATATATATATATAGTTATAATATATATAGTTATAAGTATATTTGAAAATACTGAGAAAGACGATGTCTTGGAAAACGAGATTAGTCTGACTTGGTTAAAATTCGTTGTTCCGCACGATTACTTGAAAGTTTACATAGTCTCGACAGCAGAGCAAAAGCAACGAGGTTTTCTGTCCTCTGATCTTGCAGATGATCAATATGCCGTGAGGCTGATACCAAAAGAGAGACGGATAACTATATACATAAGACAAGAAACACAGATACCGAATGGGCAAGAAGAGATAAAACGGAAACATGCAATGTGTACCTGTGGGACGTAAGCGTTCGTGGCTGTGTGTGAGCGTGTGTGCGTGTCTGTGCATTTGTGTTAGAGAGACAGCGAGAAGGAAAGAGAGGCAGCAATGATTATGGTGATCATTCTGTTCAGGCCGATGGTCTAGCTTCATGGCAACCAGTGGATAGGCACGGGGCCGACTCTCCCGTCGTCTGCCCGCCGAGGGTCTAGTTACGCACTATACAAATCGACCAGGGTCTCGCCCTCTGTCCTGCTTGCCTGCAGTCTGCTCTGCGGTCCAGCCCCTCCCCGCAGCGGTAATAACAGCATTTTGTGTGCGCATGAGCGACGCCTGTCTGGTTGCCGCCAGCCGCGTGTAGATGACCGACTGGCCGTCTGAACGTCTGCATCTGTGGTTAGCGGCCTGCTTACCTAACTAACTAACTAACTAAAGAATGAACGAATGAAGGACCGCACTTCGAGCAATGATTGCCATGGTTATAAAGATGATGATGATGCTGTGATGATGGTGGTTATGATGATGCTGTTGATTATGGTGTCACTAATGACGACGACCTTGGGGCACCGATTAGCGAGGCTGATCCGAGGTGACTTTGACTTTCAAAGTAGTTAGTATATTAGTAAGCGGCCTAAAGCGCAAAACGCGCCTTGCACACGGCGGATGGATTGCAACCGAAAGGTGGAAGAAATATTTCCTCCTGAAAGAAGCTACTATACTAGGAGGAGCTATAATTGTGTATGTGTAACGAACGCAGGACAGCGCAATAACCTTAATCATTTCTATGCGCACTTAATAATTTATCTGCCTTCACAGACACACACATAACTCAAACATACGTGTGTGTCTGTAGGAGGCAGAGAACACGATGCGTGTTCGTCTTCAATCGTGGTTAATTATTTTTCTGCTAAATTTCGCGCAGGACAGAAAACAATGACATATTTGTAACCTGTGAACACCCTTACCCAAGCGTAGACAAATTTAACTTTTAATGATACACCGCCGCTTAAAAGGGATTTAGCCAAACATAACTAAGCAAACAGAATTCGTTGAACAATGAGTATCAATGAGTATAATCGCTTAAATGATCGTCCTATCAACATATCGTCCTTAAAAAGGTACTACAAAACAAAACAAGATGAATGCCGGTATACCTATATCATATTGCAGCTGGGCTCCGGGTAATTCTCTGACAAGGCAACGACGTAATTGGACCCACTCTTTATTATACCCACCGGGACCAACGCACATAATAGCAAGAATGCGCAGGCCTCGTCACCTACAGAGAGATAAAGAGAGTGAACGAGACGAAGGATATATGTCGCACCGAAATCGAGCCGCAGAGCCGAGACGACCTATAATCATACACGCGGTCATCGATTCTGAACGTGATTCGATCATTGGGTTTGTAAATGGGCACAATCACCGCCGAAAGTCAAGCTATCGGAAAACAGCAGTAGCCCACACAGCGGGGCTCAGATGGGCGATGAACATTGAGGCGCAACATCAACCGTCTGAGGTGCATAGCATCACCTCCATCTTTTTGCGATTTCCCGTTGTACCGCCGGTATTATCGAGCAGAAGAGAAGAGAGAGAGAGAGCAATGGTCCCAAAAACGAAACGAAGAACAGCGACCGGGGACCGCACGTCGTCACAGTGGAGCAGCACGGATCGTAGATCGCGTCGGACGGTGAGTGTATAAGCCGCCATGAGGGGAACTTGGCCAAACTCGGCCGGCCGACCGTTCGGGGCAGACCGGCATACTACAGTCAGGTCAAGGGAAAACGGACGATGTAGCCGAGGCCATGCTGCCGAGGACACGTCCTAATAGAGTGGCGGCGGGTCGAGCCCCCAGGGAGAAAGGACCCTGAGAGAACGGCTGGTCCTAGTCCTCCGCCTTACTTCTACTTCTACTTCTCGTTCTTCTGCTCTTCTTACCACAACACAGCGGCGGCGCGGGCGGCCACCTCGACTGGTGATCGTGCAGCTGAGCCACAACACAGGGCCTACCACTAGGACCTGCAGAACCTATGGGCCAGCAGCAGCAACAACAACAGCAGCAGGCAAAGCGTCACACAAGGAAGGCCAATAGGCCTTCCTGGTGGTCGGCCGGTCGCCAAAGTGAAACCTGCCCTAACCAACCTCCCGTTTATTCTTCCTCTAGATGCTGCCCTGTGCTGTATGTGGGTAGGCAGCTCTGTATGTTCTGACGCTGTTTGGAGGGCCGCGCCTGGAGTACGGTGCTGATCTGCTCGTGAACCCCGTAAGTGAAGCAAGCGGGGAGCTAACGTCGGTGGTGGTGGCTAGACACGGCGGCTAGAGTGAGTTCCTGTTACCGCCGCCGCGCCAGCGGGCCAGCACTTGTGACGAAGGACATGCGGAAGAAACCTCAGGAGAACGGTCGGTGTCCACCGTCCGTCCTTTGCGCGTCCTCGTCGTCGTTGTCGTCGTCGGCGGCGTGCGCTTGCTGCTTGTCGATCAGAAGAGGCGCCCTGCCAATGTTCCTCCCAACGGGCGACCGAGCGCCCGACCGACCGACCGCCGACACGGGCCAAACTTGTCGGCTCGACGGCGAGACGATAGCCAGGCTACGGCTGGGGTAAAATAGGGTAGAGTAGGGAAAGATGGGGTAGGATGGCATAGAATAGGGTCGTTGGGTTGAGGACGAGAAAAACATGCGATATGGGAGAATGGAAGACCTCAACCACTTGCTAATAATATAGAGCAAACGGAGCAGACGGACGCTGGTGCTGCTGCTGTGCTGTGCTCACGTTGGGTCCACACCCACTACCGGACGGCAAGCTTGCGCCCTCTTCCCGGGCTGCCTTGGTGGAGGGGTTGCAGGCAGGCGGTACAGGAGAATAGAGAGTTTTTCCTGTCGGTAGGCAACGTTGTTGTAGTTGTTGTTGGTGGTGGGGGTGTTGTTGTTAAATGACAACGCCACAAAGGCAGGGGCAGCGGCAACTGGTTCAGCCGGATCGTCATCCTCATGCACAGTATATACAGCCAGTGAGTGGGGAGAGCCACAGACTGGGCTCCCTTAGGGCGAACGGGAGGCGGGCGAGGTAGAAGTACACGGTCAGCATGCAAATCGAGGGGGTGTGGCTGCTGGGATCGACGAATGTGCGACCCCGCCAGGGTAAGATTAGCGACGGCAGCAGTAGACAGATATATAGATAATCGCCTTTATACGGTGCCCTGCTACACGACGGTCATATGATGATGATGGTGATTATTGTGGCATTGGATAGGAATAAAGTCTCGCGATGTGAGCTGGCTTTTCAGATATGAGTCAGCGTTGTTGCGGACGATCGAGGAGACCCCAATTCCATTTATTCCAGCAACAAAAATGTCTAGCGAGTTCTAATCGTATTAGACCTGAACCTGCTAAGAGGTCCGGGTCAGACGTTTGTTAACAAATGTCTTGTGCAATTTACCCAAGCTGCCCTGTGTTCAATCGCACCGCATCGAGCAATCGAAGCAAATATGGACTTGGAAGATGACGATGGTGGATAAGTCCACTCAATGATAGATATGAACTAGATCTGCTGTAACGTGTATGTTCAATAGTATGCAACAAGCTTACCAATTCAGTTCTTACCAATCCATTGACTTTTTTGCGCGAATATACTTAGATATACCGTCGTTGTCGCTGTATAAGTGCGGACGTATGCGGGGGTGAGTGTGTCCACAGCTTACAGACTAACTTGTTGGGCGCACGTCGAGATTACGCGTGTGTTGCTGATGATGTCGGATGATGATGATGACGGGGATACTATGCAAACCTCGACCAAGTAACCAAGTAAGTATGCCCTCCTCGGCGAAGTAGCGGCCTCGATCACGTAACGGCTTCGGCCTCGTTAACGAAACGAATGCAGCCAGCCTGCGTCACCAGAGCGTTCAGCTCGACAAAAGCGGCTGCTTGGTTGCTGTTCAACTTCGAAAAACCTCCTCCTTATTTCGCGCTCTAATCGTAGTCGATCTTCTCATTTTCTTCTCCACCTCCCCCCCCATCCCTCCTCCTTCTCCTTCATTCTATTTATCTGCTTATACCCCCTTCTCCTACTACTACTACTACTACTTCAAGTCGTTCCACTCGCATACGGTACACTTGATACTCTTGAGAACCGTCAGTCGCCGGATAGATTCGTTATTTGTTGTTATTGTGGTTGTTGCTGTTGTTGTTGTTCGTTTCAGTAGCTTGTCAGACTGAAAAAAGAGTTTCGGCTGATCTGTAGAGATCACAGACAACCTGCGCCGACATGAAGACAGCGAGACGTGCAGACACGCTGTACGAACCAATGAGCCTATTTGCTACTTGCTATGGGTGGAATGATCCACTCTGGAGGCTGCATAGACGACGACGACGACGAGAAGAAGCAGCAGCAACAGCAGAGTCAACAGAAACTGAAGCAGCTGTAGCAGCGGCAGCAGTGCTAGCAGAAGTAGCAAAAGAAAAAGCTTGCAGCGGAGCGCGCTGCAAGCAACACCGATCCGCTTGATGCTGCTGCTGCTGTGTACGCGTGTACGTGATCGCAGCGCATGAAACGACGCCAAATGTCACCTAAAATGGGCGCTACCCTCGTCCGGCGGTCCGGACAGGCTGGATAGACGACGGCCGTCACCGACAAACTTCATCCCTCGCCATTGCCGCTTTGTTGTCCTCGTTGCCACTACCTCCCGCGCCTGCCTGCCTGTCTTCCTCTCAAGGGGCAGAGCGGACGACTGGGACGTCGTCGTCGGTGTCATTGTTGTTGTCGTCGTTGTCGTCGTGGGGGCAGCGCTGGAAATGGCAGTAGTGGGAAGGGGCGCCCCCGGGGCGGCAGCGGGTGGTTGCCGCCGCTGGGAAGGAAAAGGGGGTGCAGAGCAGGGCTGACGGAAAGGGGGTGCAGAGCAGGGGTGACGGAAAGAGGGTGCAGAGCAGGGCTGACGGAAATGGCGACGACGACGACGGCGGCGGCGGCGTCGGCAGGAGCAGCGGGAGGGGAACGGGCGGGCGTATGGACAGGAGGCTACAGATCCTAGACGAGCGCCGCCACGTACAACGAGGCGCTGTTTCGGTGGCGGCGGCGGCAGCGAGCAGCAGGCGCGTTCGGCCGACCCCGACAGAATTGAGCTAGAGAACTAATCCGGTGAAGAACAGCAGGCGGGCTAGCTATCTAGCTAGCTAGAGAGATGCACGCAAGCGCAAGCAGCACTCCTCCCACCTCTCGGCACGGCCAGTTCAAACTTCGGAGATCGAGACGAAGCAAGCAACTCGAGAGCAAGCTCACACGTTGGTTCACACGTTGGTCCGAGCTGCGCAGCCGACGGCGAATGCCCGGCCCACAACAACAACGACGATGACGACGACGACGATACTTCATGACGAAACAACCTTTCACAACAACAACGACGACAACAACAACAACAGCGGACGAATGACATTTTCATTTCAAAACGGCACTTCAGCGGACACCACGGCTTTGTCCACGTTCGTACATTTTCGTAGATCCGCTTCGAACTGTCGATTTCAGCGGGCAGGACAGCACGAATGTTGCATCGTGCCTGGCGATGGTCGACCTCTCGCTAGCTCAAAACAACTACGATGCTACGATACTATCTGCTACGGCCTGCCTGCTGTCAAAGCTGCCACAGTTTACAGCCTAGCGACGTAATCAGAATCATAATGATCATGAGCATAATGTCGTTGTCGTCATCATCAGACACCACTAGTCCGACGCCGACCTCCGTATCGTGACAAACGATTGCTAAAATATCACACTTGTTATCTTTACATTTCTATCATTCCGTATTGAGATGGTGGCGCCAGAAAACTATCTTAGTAACAACGCTAAATAGCAACAACAAGTAACAACAATATCCACAACACAAGAAGATAACAATGCACGGCTTTTTCATCGGCAACGACATAGAGGACCGCGACCCCAGTTACGAGACACTTACGACGACAATAATATGGGCCACAACGAAAAACATACACACGTCACGTTATTTTATAGAAAACTCAACGTTTAGGTACTCCATCTGAAACTTTCGAAATTATCATCGTCACTCTAGATTTAGTATCCGGCTCTGTTTTTTTGTTTTTTCGTAAGGACACATCAAATGATCGCGCAAAGTAGAGAAATGACCATGCTATACTGGCTTGAGGACAAACACGGTGTGGAAAAATAATATAAATTGTTACGGCAAAAAACGCCCAACTCAGCAAAACAGCTGCCGACTAGCAGACGAATGACGACTGACGGCAATTGATGATGGATAGTTACTCTTTTCGCAGTTGTTGTGATTGTCGTTGTCACTGCCGTCGCTACTTCTACTATGATTAAAGCTACTATTGTTGTTGTTGTTGTTGTTGTGGTGGTTATGGTTGTGGCCTCTCTGTTGCGTCTGCTCTCGGTTGGTGTGCTAGCAGTGGAAGAGACGGTGCCGCAATTTTTATTCGCAGTTTTCTTCTCACTAAAACGCTCAGTGAAACAGAAAGACTGACATTTCTTCCAAGCGTCGTCTTCTTCTTCTTATTTTTATATATTTCTGCCTCTTTCTCCTCTTCTGTTCTCCTTCTTCTTGTTCTTCTCTTCTGTTTTTCTTCTTCAGTAGTAATAGTGTGCTCTCCTGGCGGCTGCGAGGACGCTAGGAACGGCGTGATGTGGTCGTCGGTATCGATCGATGGATCAATGTATGCCTGCATAGCTATATAAATAGATTGATAGATGACTTGCATGGTGAGCTAGTGGGTCGGTCGGTCGGTCGCTTACTGCTTGGTAAGAACACTTCGAAATCCAGCCGGCAACCTGCCGCGAGAGTGGGGCAAACAGAGAAGTTCTAACTCTCTCTCTCTCTCAAGAAGAGAGAGGGAGAGGGAGAGTTGACCTGACCTTTTTCTTGTTTCTCAATCTGTTCGGCATCTTTCTCATCTCGACGTGTTTTGTGGACATTGTCCGCCTGTTATAAATGTTGTTGCTGGTGTTGTTGTTGATCTTGTTGTTATCAATGTTGTTGCCGCTCTTGTTGTTGTTGCTGCTGCTGCTGTTGTCGTTAGCGTGATCATTGTTGCTGTTGTTATGGCCCGCTCCTATTAATCTCTCTTCGTCTTTTTCGTGGCTTTTCTACTTGTTCTCATCCTATCTATGTGGTAGTGGTGCTGCTCGGATCGGATCGAGCCGATTGACTGTCTGACAGACAGAGAGACACCACACAACAGGCTGGCAGCCAGACACAAATCGCCGAGCTCGTCGACTGATGCTTTGCCCGCTTTATCTTCTTCAACGTTCGATCTCGAACGATTCAGTTGGGCATCATCCACCTACTCACCCGCCCAGCACCGCTCACTCACTCTCTCACTCGGGCTTCTTATACACACGACGACGCGTCTGCCCCGTCCCGCCCCGGCCTAGCCTGTCCTATACAGGCCTGGCCTGGCCTGCGCAACGGCACGCATCCATCCATCCATCAGACGAAGCCGACGCTGTCGCCGGTCGCAAAAGCAGCCGCCGGCTCGACTCCTTGGCGAGACGAGCTCTCTCTCTCTGTATCTCTTTCCCTCTCTGTTAAGCCTTCTCCCCCTCTCTTTCTCTCAATATCATACCCCCTTTTTCTTTCTCCCTCTGTACCTCCTCTCTCTCTCTCTATACATATCTTCTTCCCCTTCGCTCTCTATATCTCTGTTTCCCTTTCTTGTCTCTATTTACGTTAGAGTCCCCGTTCACACTCTCGGCCGGTCACTGTCACTGACGCTCCTAGATTTAAAGGATGCACGTTAAAAGACGACGGTGGAGGAGCGAAGAACGGAGCGGCCAACCAAATCCCGCCTGCGACGGGACTCGAACAAAACACGCCGGCGCCGGGCGGGACAGAAATAGAAAGGTCGTCAGCCAGAACACAATCGAGAGTAGAAAGAAGAGGAAAGACTTGAGCGAGTGCGAGAAAACGAGAGAGAGTATTGAAACACTTGGAAAACAACGTTGGCGACGGCGGTGGTGGTGGTGGTGTGAGCTAAACAAATGAAAAGCCAGATAGTTACTCCAGAAAGAACATGAGTCACAAGCACGCATATGAACATACATACATAGAGAGTGATAGTGAAAAAGATGAAGAGCGACAAGGGGAGAAAAGGCAAGGAAACAAACGAAGGGAAGATGTACGAATCAGCCACAAGCAATTGCTCAGAAGCACACTCAGAAGAAGCATTGGCGGCAGAGGCAACAACAACAACAACAAAGACAGCAGCAACACAAGCAGTAAGCCACAACAACAGCGGCAGCAGCAGCAGTAAACCACAACAACGACGATGACAACAGCAATAGTATCGACGCCTTAAGCTAGCTTATCGAAAAGCATCGGCCGGCCGAGAGGTGCAGAAGCGTGTAAGAGAGAGAGAGAGATAAATTTTCTGGCCTTTAGTTCATCACTACTGTCTACTATAGCTACAATAGGGCTGGGATGAGGGCGGAGGAGTTTTAAACACGAGGAGAGGCAATTCGCTGCCAACCTGTAGCCGGACTAGAACTAGAGGGTGATCGGTGCATTCATCTGTGTGGTCGCCACTAACTCGCTTCTCCCGTTGCTGGTGGTGGTGCTGCTGCTGTTGCTGTTGCTGCTGCTGCCGCGGGCTGCAGATCAACAATAACAACAGCGACATCAGCGACGACCATGGCGATGACGGCAACGATAGGAACAACCTATAACATAACGATAACAACGACAACAGCAGCAAAAGTAGACGAGGCAGCAACAGTAGCAACAACAACAACAGCAGCAGCAGCAACAGTAGCAACAACACCAACAACAACAGCAGCAGCAGCAACAACACCAACAACAACAGCAGCAGCAGCAACAACAACAACACCAACAACAACAACAACAACAACACGAGTGGCATCATGAGCAGCAAAAAGTCTTAGTGGAAGACCCTCCTCAAGCACCCAGTCGACCCGAGCGTAGACCAACGCCTTCAGAGAAATAGGCGGTAGATCGACAAGAGCAAGCAACGGTGAGATAAAGAGAGAGAATGAGAAAGAGAGAAAGAAAAGGGAAACAGCGACAAATACCCAAGACGGTGGTACACTACCACTGCTGGCGCATTCAATCTCGTTCACTCTCTCTGGCAAACGCTTATATGCACCCCAAGAGTCTACATATATATATATATATATATATATATATATATATATATATATATATATATATACATATATATATGTACATATATATATATATATATATATATATATATATATATATGTGTGTGTGTGTCCTCACATGATACCACATCGAAACGCATGCACACCTCTTGTAGACGAGAAGACGCAAACCGCCATCGGCGGCACATCAGCACGCAAGTGGTGTCCACAACAACGGTAACAACAACAAGGACGACAACAAAACCAAGCGCAGCAACAACGACAATAGCAGCAGCAGCAACAACAACAACAACAACAACAACCATAACCATACTATGAATATAAAAATAACACTAATATGGCCTATAGATACGGCAGCTCTTGTTGCTAAAAACCGATGCGGGCTGAGCGCCCAGACGCTTAATTGGGCCTAGAGCAACAAGTACAACAGAAGCGTCCATTTCTGCTGCTCAACACACGAGGACCCGCTCACGTGTACATACGAGACAGAAATATCACACACACACATACACGAGACAGAAGTATCACAAAGTTTGTTTAAAATAGTTAGTTCACTCCATGGCGCCTAAAATAGATGCCGCGTTCCCTCTGCAAACGGCCAAAGACAACGCTTGCCTCAAGAATTGACCCTCTTATTATTATTATTATTATTATTTCCCGCGTCGGTATAGTGGTGGATAATAGCCGGCCATAACAAAAGTGTCTTCAGTTATGACCAACGATTGCCCAACAGTTCAGTGACCAGTTCAATTACGACCAATCGAATTAACCATAAGCGCACTAAGACGAAACCACGAGCAGAACTATAGCAGCAATCAGAGCGCCACATCATTCGATACGTTTCCAACATCCACTAGTTTTTCATATCTCGCAAAAACCCTAAATATCGACCACTGGTTTACAGTTGTGCCATTGCGACTAATCGGTAACCATCATACAAACAACCTTTAGACTGAGATGAATCGGCAAATAAAGGCAGAATACATGCAAGAAAATAATTCATAATAACAACAGTAATAATAAATACCACAATACAAAAAAGAATATTTGTGCAAGAAATCTTATTCAAGCTTCAAACAACTAATATTATTGAAACATCATACACATATCATTAAATTATATTTATATATTAGTTATTGTGATACCTGTACATTTTCAAAATCTGCTGCCTCGAGGATAAGCTCGACTGGTAGCGCTCCCCACAAGCCCTAGTGTTGATAGTTAATTACATCTCACTGTAACACTTAAATGTCATTTTAATAAATTTTCAAAATTGTAAACGCTTGTTGAAATTAAGTATCAAATTCCGTACAAATAGTATTAGTTAAAACATCGTGATACAATTATGAACACTCCCTAACGTCGAAAAAGTGAACGTGTGCGTTAGACGTTTATATGCATTTCTCTGAGCCCTAATCCCTTCTCCCATTCTCTCTTCGCTTTGGCAGGGTGGGTTGTTTGGCCTTGCGGAAATGACTACAGTCCAAATCTGCAACAGCTGGCTGGCTGGCTGGCCGGCCTATGGCGGCTTTATAGCAGCCTTACGCCTATATGTCTATGGATAGACGACTGTTTGGCATAAGGGTCGAAAATAGCGGAACAGCGAGGCCACTCGCTCGACACTTTGGCCCGATCAGGCCTCGCGATGGCCTAGAGATGTCGGCCTGTGGACGAATGATTCGCCTGAGTCTGTCTGTGCATATGCTGCCGTTAGCGCTGGCTACTCGGACAAAACCGGACAGACATAAAAACGAGTTGTGCCTATCTACAATAGTATAATATGCACTCATGCACGTGAGCGGATTTAACACAAGCAATTGTACGATATTTATGTTCATCATTATCATTAAAATATGCATTTAATGCATATTTTAATGATGCATTTAAACTAAAGTAACACACATTTAAACAGTACACAGATTGGCACACAAATAATAATAATAATAATAATAATAATAATAATAATAATAATAATAATAATATGTTAATCGTCGCGCTCTTTCCACTACATATATACAGCACAAGTGACGGATTATCGGCGCAATACCGTTACAAATTTCGCCTATACTACTAGAATACTTTAATATAACATTTGTTTCTATTACTAGCAATGTACTTAAAATGGTTGGTCGATCGAAAACAGCACACGATATCATAGATCGAAAGGCTATTTTGGCAGGGTTTCTAGGCGCCTGCTTGTTGACCCGGCACCGCATCGTCAAGCGTATTAGACGACAATATCCGTTAATCAGTTAGTGCACATATTTGCACATTCGTATTTCTAGGGGTCCTCTTATGAAGCAATGCGAAAAGCAAGTCCCATGGACGATAAATCTTGGCTGAGAGTCAGCCCAGAAAGTATTTTTTAAGTATCCTGACTACTACTACTACTACTACTGTTATCATCTATTCTCAATGAGCATTGCTTAAAGACAGTTCGGTCGTCAACAACAGAGATCGAACCGGTGACACCGCTTTAGATACCAGCCATGACTAGCGCACTAGTCCCCTAGACCACGTTGCCACTGCTACTAATTAACTTAATAGAAGCACCAGCGACAGCAGCTGCAGCAGCAAGACTGTTAAATGTCTCTAGCATGTACAGGTTAGGGCGCGTTCAAGCCCCAGTCTGTGAATAGGATTGTTCTTTGATCACGACGACGTTGAGGAAAGACGCGCGAATGAAAGCCAGGTACGAGAACAAACTCCATGACAAGGGCGATGCAATTCACAAGATCAGCTGGCTCGACGACGACAGGTCAAGGATGAACCACCATGACCAGGCCAATGGCCGGGACGAAAAGCACGAGCAAGCACCACGACCAGGCCAATGAACAGGATAAACAGAACAAACAGCCACTTTGGCCAAGCCAATGACCAGGACGAAGAGGACCAATACAGGGACGATGAGGAGCGCGACAAAAAAGCCAAGACGACCAGGCCTAAGAAAACCACCACAACCACCACCACCATGACTAAGGAGAAAACAACGATGGGCCACAACCAGGCTGAGAACGAAATGTCGGTTAGCAATCGACTACACGACATTGATGCCGCCGCCGCCAATGAGGCGTTTGAGAAAAGCGGCTTCGAAGCGTAAAATCTGCGTCTTCTACCGTCCCGTGTCTTCCGCCGCAGACCCCATCGACTTCCCTTAACGGCCGTAGACTGAACCGTGCAAAAGAGACGAGAGTGAAAAAGCTAACGGCAGGGTACGAGGTAGCAATTGTTTCGTTTGTGGCTACCGGAACTAGTTCGCTAATTTGTTTCGCTGGCTGTTCGGAAATTGTTTGTTCCTGTACGTTTTTGTTCTGTGCATTCATTTATGTTTCTGCCCCAATCCGACGTCCGATAAATAATAATAATAATAATAATAATAATAATAATAATTCTCCGTTTTGTTCTTATCTTCTTCTTCTTCTCTTTCTCAAAGCGGTAGTTACACCGGGTCGTAGCTAGCGTTGTAGCGTCCGGAGATTGCACAAGTTTGTTTACTGCCGCCGTTAGGGGCTGGTCAGCAGAAACACGCGTCTACCCATCTGCGGCCGTCTTACACCCTTGCGTCCCTTTACACGCCTGTTCAGACAACACCAACAACAGCAACATCAATAAGAATCAGAATAGTAAGAACAGCAGCAGGCATTTTCAACAAAAGCAACATTAGAAACAACAAAAACGACACAATACCAACAGCGATGCCCGATCAACAACAATATGACATTTGACAATTTTTAATAATAATAATAATTAAAAATCAACAACAATTAACGGTGTCTTATAATAATAAAATTAGTACAAAGTATATTAATTAATGGCATGACTCTCACCTTAAATATTAGTACTCCCTGGCAGTGAAAATAATAATAGTAATAATAATAATAATAAAAAAGTTTCATCTTCACCAAGAACAACAAAAACGACGGTAATAGCCACAACAACATGTATAACAATAACACTGCTAAAGCCACAAAAGAAGGCACCATAACAATATAAATAACAACGACCACAACAACAAGGTTGCTAAGAACAACAATACCACCTGTAACAACAACAAGGTTGCTAAGAACAACAATACCACCTGTAACAACAACAACAAAAACAACACCAGCGATGAGACAACAGCAGCAGCAGCAGCACCAGCTGTAGTAATAGCAACATCAGCCAAAACAACAGAAACAGCAACAAGAAGCGCCGCCACTTCATCGGTGGCGACACAACGGGCGCAAAACAAGCAAAATTCCATTCGGTACTTTTTCTATAGTCGGACGTGGTTGGCTCTGGCAGCAACAGCGGCACCAATTGCGGCAGCGGCGGCGGCGGCGGCCTAGACGACAGCAGCAGCAGCAACAATAGTTGAACAAAAGAAGAAGTGGAAGAAAAATGAAGGTCGCCAAATCTGGCTGGCCCGCCCAACTGTCCGTCTGCCTGTCGCCTGGCTGCGTCTGTGTCTGTCTTCACTCCAACTCCCGTTCTTCACGCTCACGCCGGCGAAGTCGCGGCCGCCGAGGCCGAAGCCAAACACGACGTCATTGTCGTTAGCCAGTAGTCTCCTGCACTACAACATAGATGAAAAAACTTCCAACAGCATTACTATAATAATATCAATAATAATAATAATTGGCCGTTTGTAGAGGAAATGTGGCTTCCATCATAGGCGCCATGAATTGATAGAAAGCGACCGGAGCAGGATAAACCGGGCATAAACGTTTATACATCACAATTGTAATAACTGAATGATAATAAATGATAATAATAATAATAATAATAATAATAATAATAATAATAATAATAATAATAATAATAATAATAATAATAATAATAATAATAATTCGTAATATAGTCACTATTTCAGTCATTATATCAGTGCTATTACTCTAGTATTGTTATTTCTCTTAAGAAAGAGACACCAGCAATGCGACGGACGACAAAAACTCATAACAACATCGACGAGGAAAGCAACAACAACAATATCAAGTTGTGCCGGCAATACTAGCAGGATAGACTGTCGGAAATCGTGGGCAGCAAAAAACGCTTCTAACCAAAGCAACGACAGACAACATGAACAGAAGACAGCAACAGCAATTACAAAACAACACTAATGACAAAAAATATGCACCATCACAGACTCGTGTGGTGCTGACCAATAGCGACTTAAATTAAGAGACTTCAATACAGCAGCAGCCGGGTAACAATGATACTAGCAGCGTCAACATGAACAATAACAACAAAAGCAACAACAACAAACAACAACTCTAAGTCGCTTTTGTATATAATGAGAAAATTTTATTTAACTTGTAACGGGGTTAACAATTGTCCCCTAGCGAACGTGACGACAAACTACATCAGCCCTAGGTCCAGGCCTGGTGTAGACCACCTGGACAAGGTGCCAAGCACCGCCGTGGCGTTTCCACGTTGTATATCCAATGATAGCCTTGGCCGAAAAAAATCACCAGCGCGTGGGTCCCTCGTAGCCAATCTGAGACACTTGCATATCTTAGTTATAGTCGCTTTTGTCACGCTGCTGCTCTTTAGCATACAGCAGCATCGTATTGTCACCAGTCCATTTTGACCCTCATCCCGTCCGCCACACTGAAGCTATGATCAACACAGGCATCATTTTATCTGACCGTTTTTTCCCCACCCTTCGACAAGCATTTCGTACGGCAGTGGCGAACGCGTTCAGCACAACTTACCGTTCACCAGCAAGCGAGCGAGCATGTGCCTGCCGATTCGAATGGCCTAGCTTATTAGATAACCTGTAACATATTTGATTTCGACACGCACCACAAAACACAACGAAATAAGCGAAAAAATCAGCGATGCTCCGCTGGTTAGATCCCACCTTGAAAAAAAGTCGTACCCTCTTTCTTAACCTTCACGAGCTGTGGCGATTCTGTTTCTCTTTTGTTCTGCGTGAATGAGCCATGCTATCACTACAGTGTAAATGGTGGGTGCCTGGATTCAAAATGGGCGGCCAACAGGGCTGGGCAAACAAGAAAATGAAGTGGATTGCAGACCTTTATATATATATATATATATATATATATATACATAAACATGTCTCGACGCTCTCAATGGGTCTTAAGGCCTGTGGCACTTGTATGTGTGTATACATATATATATATATATATATATACATTTTAGATGTACAGGCAAGTTCCCATTCGGAGAGGCTCTGAAAGGGACGATGCGAAGGGCGGCGGGGACAGGAGGGGGCCTTTTTAGCCATCATCGCCAATAAAGCCGAAACCGAAACGAGTAATGCAAAAAATGAAAAAGGCGAACAGCTATGACGTCGAAGGTAGCGATGGCGATTAACAGCATCAACAGCAGCAGCAGCAGCAGCAACATCGCCAGCAGTAACAGTAGTAGCAGCAGCAGTAGTTGTAGCGGAGTCACTCCTCTGTGGCAACAGGAAAGTAGTCGCTTTTGAGCCTGATCGTCGTCGTCGTCGTCCTCGCCGTTGTTGAAAAGTCCTTTCCTCTAGTTCCCCAGTGTTCCTCTGGCTTTGCTACTCCTTCTCTTGGTCAGTGTTAGTTACTCTTGCTTTCTCAGCTTTTCTGTTCCTTGGTTTTCTTTCTCTTCTTGCTCCTTTTTCCCTTCTCCTTCTATTCTTCTTCTTCTTCTTCGAACGTTCGGCGTTTGCGATTTCTTCACCTCTACAGTGTGTTCGGCCTTTCGGGCGCATTTTTTTTGTTGCTCTTCTTCTTTTTCGTGATTTTGTTCATTTGTTGCTTGCCATTCTTCATTTCTTTTTTTGCCCTGACTCAATCTGCTCTTGTGCGCCTTTGCTCAAGTGTCCAAGCGGCGACCGGTGGCTCTTGTCTGCCCCGCTTACTTCGATCGACGATGGCGATGGTTTGCCCTTCTCAACGATCGAACACTTTTCTTGACTTTTCTTGTTGTTCCTCTTTTCTTCTTTTTCTTCTCCTTTTCTTCTACTTCTTCATCTTTTTCTACTTGTTCCGTCGTTGTCGAGTGGCGGAAGAGGCACCGAAATGTGATTAACGTGTGGTGGTAGTGGTAGTGGTAACGGTAGCGGTCAACAACAACCATAACAACAACAACAACAAAAAACACTACACCTGTTAAAAATAGCAAACATAATTCAACAGCGAAAGCAACAATAGCAATAACGACAACAACAAACACTACAACTGCTATTACTACTATTATAAGAATAGCAAACATAATTCAACAGCGAAAGCAATAATAGCAATAGCAAAAGCAACAACTAGAGCAACAACAACAACTAAAGCAATAACAATCGTAATACCAGCAACAACAACAACAACAACAACAACGGCATCGACAAGTGATGACATGCGGGTGGTAATGCCCGTTAACTGGACCGCTGCAGCGTTTGTTGTTGTTGTTGTTGCTTCTGTACGACTCCACTAATGTTCCTTATTCTTCTGCTGTCGGGACTGCCGCCAGCTAGTTAGTTCGTTGCCCCCTTCGATCGCAGCCGTGTGTCTGTCTGTCTGTCTATCTGTCTGCGTTACCATTGTTTATTTGCTGGCTGACCGTCTGCCTGCCTATCTATCTGTCTGTCTCTCGGTCTGTCAGCTGCTTGATTAGTTAGTTGTTTGGTTAGTTGGTTGATTAGTTAGTTAGTTGGTTAGTTAGTTTGTTGGTTGGTTGAGCGACTAAGCCTGCGACTGACCGAAAACCGACTGCGCACTTTTGCTGACGAAGCAACGGTCTCTGCTGCCGCGACAGCTGCGTCCTCGTCTTTATCGTCGTCGTCGTCGTCGTCGATGACCACAACGAACCGCCAGGAATGATCTTCACCATCGGTGTCGCGCCGCTACTACCGTCGCTGCCACCGCCATGCTTTCGTTCCCTTTCGTCTCTTCTTTTTCGTTTCATGTTGCGTCTTTTCTTGGATTTCGTTTGTCTTCGACCATCGTAAACACAGACACGTATTGATAGATAGGTAGATCGATCCATAGATGGATGGATATAGTAGGCAACTAAACGGCAACGACTACCAATCAAATGAATGACGATGATGCCTGATGTGATGACGACGACGCGGACGACGACGACGACGAAATTAACAGCTACAACACCAACAACGTATCTCTATTTCTTAAGGACAACAGAATTCAGAATTCAGTTCTGTCCCGCTTTTCAGTTCTGTTCTGCCGCCGCTGCATATCAGGTAATAATGGTCATAGTGGGTCGCTGTAGTACCTGACGCGCTTTGCAACAAGAGCAACATTAGCAACTACAACAATAACAACAACATCAGTAGCAACAACAGCAACGACAACAACAACAGCAAGAACAACAACAACAACAACAAAAACATCAGCAGCAGCAGCAACAACAGCAATAAAATACGCAGCAGCAACAACGATAACAACAGCAGAAGCATCAACGTCCACCTAAGGCCTCTCAGCAGACTCGTCTCATTGACCTCAATCAATGCATCCATGCAGCATCCAGGCACCATGGATCTAGGCGAGTTGCTCGTGACAGCAGCATCGGTAGCATCAGTGACCATCGGCAACAGATCTTGTGCATGAACAACTTCAACAACAGACAGCAACACTTCACTGTCACAACGCTCTTCGACGAGTCGCCTTCCGTCGACTTCGGCGCGGATTCTCGCGGCGACGGCTGTGGTTGTTGCTGCGGCCATTGTCGTGGACATTTTCTCAAGTCTATTCCCCGTCGTCTCTCTCCAGATTGAGTCGGGAGTTGACCCTGGCTGGCTGGTTGGCTGGCTGGCCGGCCGGTTGTCTATCTCTGTGGCGGCCAATAGGAGATATTTTCAAAGGCACGTGACGGTCGGTCGCTGCCTCCACCGCCGCGGTCGCCGCCACGGAAGCAGTAACAGCCGGTCATGGAGCCAGCCGGTCATAGTGCCGTAGAGCAGGCAGCAGCCAGGAGGCTCCAGATAGCAACAAACAGCAACGACAGCAACAACAACAACAACAACAGCAATAATATTAACAATAATCACAGCAATGGCAACGACAACGACGACAATAACGACAACAACAACAACAGCAACAACGACACAGCAAGAGCAATGGCGACGACAACGACGATGACGACAACAACCACAACGATCAAGCAACAACAACAACAATACAACAACAACAACAACAATAACAACAACAACAATAGCAGCGACAACAATAAAAATAACAGCGACAACGACGCCATCTATGCCGGGAGATCGATGAACGACGTTTAGCAACGAGCGACAAGCGGCGACGACGACCCGTACGAATTTCTCGGCCCCGGCGTCAGGCGGCGGCGGCGTCCGCGACGACCACAACGCTGCTGCTGCTGCTGCTGCTGCTGTAACGTCCGGCAGAAGAAGCAGCAGCGGCAGCAACAGCGGGCGGGTCGGTTTAACCGGCGGCTGGCTACGACCGTCCGGGCCAGCGATATAGAGAGAGAGAGAGAGAGAAGGGACGAGTGAAATCAATACAGATAAAGTGTGTGTGTGAGAGAGAGAGAAGGGGGGAGAGAGAGCACCCTAAGACAGCTGCAGCTGCCGCAGCTGCAGCAGCGCGAGCGTCGCGAACGCCGGGACTCGCCACGGAATAACGTTAAGAGCAATAGTTCAGCGAAAAATGGAAAGAGAGATCGATCAGTCAGTAGTAGTTGTAGTAGTAGTAGTAGTAGTAATACGAGTACTGGTCATAATTATACAAATTATAGGAATAATAAAAGCATTGCAATGACTATTATTGCCGCATAAATTCGATCACACGAAATTAATAAAAGCTAGTTCTATTTGTCAACGGCTTGAAAAGACCTCGACATCATCTATGCTAGATGGATGGAGGGAGAGAGAGAGAGAGAGAGCGAAAGAGCCGGTCGCGTGGCTATTAGTATAGCGTTAATTCTTCTTCGTTCCTATTTAGTTGTTAGAAGAAGGGCGTTAGTTAGTTACCTTGCTAATGAATCGTTGTCTGCTGGTTTTATTGCTCGTGGCCGCAACTAGAGTTTGCTCTGTTGTCAATATAACACTTGTGCGGCTGTTGTTGGTACTGCCCACTTGTTGTTGTTGTTGTTTCATAATTTCTTTATTTTTCTTCGTCTTCTACTGCTTCTCCTGCTGCTGCTGTTTTGGCTTCTTTTGGTATCGTCGCCATTATTGTGTCGTCTTGAGTCGTCCCTTTAAGAGAACAGTGAAGAGCAGACAAATGTTAGCCGTCTTGGCGTCTCTATCTCTCTCTCGATCGCTGGCTAGATCGTCGACAGGCAGCGAATGAATACCGGTCGGTCAAAGCCGCGAAACACTGATTCCTCTCCTTGCTATGTCTACCACCACCACCAATACTCTTGTAGGCCCGCTGGTGCTGCTGTGGATTTTTTTGGCAGAAGCAGCAGCCTCTAAAGCGCCTCTAAACTTGTGCACTCTTCTTCTCTTTGTTGTTGTTATTGTTGTTGATGTTACTGCTGCTGTTGTTGATGATGATATTCTTGTTCTTGTTGTTGTTGATGTTGTTGTTAATATTGTTGATGTTGTTGTCGCCGCCGCCGCCGCCGCCAACCTCATGTTTATAATAATGATCATCGCCATCGCTAGCAGCAGCAGCAGCACCATCGTCATTATCATCATCATCTCCATCTCCTTAACATCGTCATCGCCAACATCACTACCATGTGCCCACTGCTCGCTCCCATTGGCCAGAAAAGAACGGATCGGTGTCGCTAACCCCTGACGCGGTCCGTCTGTCTGTCTGTCCGTCCGTCCGTCCGTCCACCCGTCTGTCCAGTGGTCCATCGTCTCTCCGGCTTGGTCGGTCAATAGCAAGCTAACTCCCTTTCCTAACCCCCACCTAACCCCCCGGTTCCCCACCTCCCTGCCTCTCTCCCCTTCCTGCCTCCCACCCGGCCGACGATCTCTTTTCATCTCTCCTCAAGTCTCGCGTTCTCGAGTCTCGTTTTGTGCCGTAGCGAACCGTGCTTGTTGAGCTGAGCTGAACTGCGTACGCTTGCTCAGCCCCCCCCCCCCCCGCCCCCCAAGTGCTGCCTACTCCGCTTCGATGGTGTAGCAATGAGACTTCGATCGCTACTGTTACCATTGCTACTACTACTACTACTACTACGACTACCATTTGTCCGCTGACTGTCACTGACTGGCGTGTCATTTCTTCTCGTCGTGGTATCATCATCATTCTCGAAAAACTTCCACTGCCGACTGCCGCCGAAAGAAGGCAGGCGGCGGCGACAGGAATGACGATGGGGCTGTTGTTACACTGCTGAGAATAATAATGCTATGCTAGTGGTGGGTCAAGGTGGTATACGTGATGACCCTGATGACGTCATGATGATGATAATGATGATGATGACGAAGATCATCGTCATCATCATCAACAACATGCTGACCACCATTATTATCATTGTTGTGTCGATGTTGTGATGACGATGATGATGATGATACTGAAAATCGGCAGCAGCATGACGAAGCGGATACCGGCCCCAACAATAACAACGTGAACAACAACAACACGCAGTAGCAGCAACAACAATAACAACAACAGCAGCAACAACGATGCCAATAAGACCAACAACAGCAGCAGCAACAGTGAAAACAGCAGCAACAACAACAACAGTAGCGACGATGACAACCCTAATTCGGAAGAAGCACCCCAATCTCCTGTCGGCTGCCTAGCCCAACAACACATCACGTATCCGTGCTGATGCTACATCCTGTCGTCATCGCTGTTGTTGTCGCTGTCGCTATTGTTGTTGTTGGTGTTGTTGTTGTTGTTGTTGTTGTTGTTGTTGCTGTTGTTGTTGCTATTGTTATTGTTGTTGCTGTTGCCGGCAAGACGGAGCAGAGCGGCCCATTGCACCCCTCCCCCCCCGCCCCCACATATACACACATTTCCACGGATCCAGACGCGCCACAACAACAACAACAGCAACAACAATCACACGGCTCTGCTTTGTGCACTGCTGTTGTTATTTGCCGTGTATTTACGAGTCCTTTTCTTCTTCTTCTTTATACTTGTCTTTTTCTTCGTCATCTCCTCCTTCGTTCTTCAATCTTTCATCTGTTGTGATTGTTGTCGTCGTCGGCGGCGGCAGCAGCAGCAGCAGTAGCGGCGACCTTACGAACGAAGCCCCCCTGAAGAAGGAGCAGGAGGCAAGAGGGAAACACAGGTAACAAACAACTCAGTTATGCAGGCGATGAGGCATGGCTCGGTCGATGATCCCCGCCGGTTGTTTTGCTTCCGATCGACGATCCCTTAGGCAGCGGCGACGGCACCACAACAACCACCACCACCCAGTTTTAGCTCGTTGTTCGGCACGGCCAATATAGCAAATGTTGTCTTGTACTGTCTTGTTGTGATCACGTGAACAACGAAACGAAACAAAACAAGCAACGAACGAGCGACACGGGAACGAAAGACAGGGAAGAAGAAATTGACTAAGTGAAGAGAAAGAAAAGGAGAGAAAGCGAGAAAAAGAGAGAGAAACAAAGCCAGCGATTTGTCATTACAGTTTGCTAGCAATTAGATCGATGCTTATGACCACCATCATTAGCCGCCACTATGTCTGTATAATAGGCCACTGCACAGATCGTTTGCTGCGCTACCACGTTTCTAGCTTCTGCTTCATTCATATCGGATAATATCACCGGCCGTAATAATAGCAGCAGCAGCGGCAACAACAACAGAATCTTTATCACACAGGACAAACATCGGCTTCTGTCTAACGGGCTCGCGCCTGTTTTTTTCAATTTTTGTTTCACCTTCTTTGGAAAGAAACAATCGCACAATCTAGTTAGAATTTTCTTTTTACTAAATCGTTTATCAAATGCGGCTGCTACTAACTGCAAGAGCTTCAGCACTCCGCAGCCTCTGTCACTGAACTCTTTCGACTACTATTTCGTTTCCAAACGTTTCGTTTCCGGTTATTAGTAGACGCTGTCTGTTGTTTACTATTCCCTACTACTACTACGTGTGAATGTCCTCTCCAAAAGAAGATGGAGAACTCCGCCAAGATGTTAGAGAAGGCTCACTGCCAGCGTTACTTTTAGTACTGTTACGAGGATTTTTTTTATTTTTTTTGTAGAAGGTTGAAAAGCGTTACGCACGAACGGGCACCACCTTTGGATGTAGGACACCGAACAGTGTCGGACTCGCCGCAAGACTACCGTTGGCGGCGTTACCGACTAAAACTCCGGGTTTTCGATGTTCTGAAAATCGCAGCCTCTCTTAAGATTCACTCCAGAGCTCCCAGATCCTCGGTTAGTAGTACTATGGGTAGCACTATGGGTTACGACTGCTTGTCGTTGTTTAGCTCAGCTCGTCAATGCAACCGCGCCGCTAAATTCATAAGCCTTGTCTATCCATGAACATGAGACGACGTAGTCGTAGTATTGGTAGAGGAGGTAATAGAAGTATTGTTAGTCGTGCATTACTTTACGCACAGCACGTTTCTGTCTACCTGTGTCTTTCTGTGTGTTTATGTGTCCTGAGGTGCCTACACTTCTGATTCAATGCGTCTGATGGCACGCAGGCGCGTATGTATCCGAAGACGTATGCATTAGACCCGTAGTGTTTGGCAGAGGAATAAGACAAGAACACATCGATATATAGATAGATAGACAACAGAAAAAAAAGACAACAAGTAAATAGCGGCTTGTTAACATATTGAATTCCGGACCCTGGGTCATTTCAAATTAGCAATAATGATAACAACAATAATAACATCGTTTTGTCTTCAGTAGTCGGATATCGTCTTTAAGATCAGATAAGCAATATCACGGTAAGCCACTACTGACAGGCTATGGCGGCGGCGACAACGATAGTAACGACACAGACAAAAACAACAACGAAAAAAAAACAATAACAACAGCAACAATGGGAGTATAGTATTAACAGCAACAACAGCTACAACTACTACTACTACTACTGCAACAACAATGCCTACACCTTATAGTTTTGTTTTCATACGATTGTAACACTAGTAGCATTGCAAATGCATCAATTATAGTCATCCGCTCTCCCCCTCCCCCCCCCGGCTCTGTCGCCGCTTCTTTCTCTCTCCATGATGATAATTCTAATGAGCAGTATTAGAGATTCGTTATCATGACCAATAATTCCCGATCATCATCATCATCACCACCAGCATTATCATAATCATCATCATCACCATTATCAATCATCATCATCATTACCAATATCATTATGATCAGCCGCTTATCTGCGGTGTTGATGTTGTCGTCTGCCATGACGGCCGAGCGTAGATCGGTCATATTGGGCATCGGCACAGACCTTCCGCTGCTGGACACGAGTCCAATCGTTGTCTTCGGCGTCATTCTATTGTTGCTGCTGCTGCTGCCGCCACGACCGGCACCATCATTACTTAGGCACTCGAGGCTGTTGCTGCAGCAGCAACAGCGGCAACAGCGGCAGCAGCAGCGGCGGCAATAGGTCCGTCTACTCGTTTGCTTCTTTGAAAAATCACGCAGAGGCGCCGCCTCTGCGGGCGGGCGGGCGAGCGGGCGGTCAGGCAGGCAGGCAGGTCTTTGCGAGGTCCAACCGAGCGTCCATCGGTCGAGACGGTCCTGTCGTTCGCCTGGGCCGGCGTCAGTCGTTGCCTTCCGTCGTTGTTGTTGTCGTCATCGTTGTTATTGTTGTTGTTGTTGTTGTCGTCGCCGTCGTTGTTGTTGTTGTTGTCGCTGCCAGTTAGCTGTTAGACATCGATCGTCGAAAAGCATCGAGCCACCAGCCAGATAACCAGCCGCAGCCAGCAGCAGCAGCAGCGGCAGTCCGGGTAAGCTAGCTAGCTAGCTATCGAGCGAGCGAGCGAGTGAGAGCTGATCGCGGTAGGCAGATACAAACAGACGCGTCGTCCAGAAGCGCGACAACGGCGATCAGAACAACAACAACAACAACAGCGAGAGCAACACCTCTACGACTACTACGACTACGAATACTACTACCACTACTGACAACGACGGCGACGACGACGACGACGACAATCAGCAACAAGAACAGATCAGCAATAACAGCAACAACGTCAGCAGCAGCGGCGGCAGCAGTAGTAGCACCACCACCAATAACAACAGCAACAACAACAACAACGACGACGACGACAATGACAACAACATAGACGACGACGACAATGACAGCAACGTCAGCTGCTGCTGCAGCAGCAACAGTAGCAACAACAGCAACTGCAGCAACAGCAACAATAACGGCAGCAACAACAACAACAACAACAATAACAGCAGCAGCAGCAGCAACAACAACCATCACAGCCAGATGGTGATAGTGGCGGCTGCCAGCAGCAGCGGCGGCGGTGGTGGTGATCGTGGAGTGCCTGGGCGGCAGCGGCTGGGCGGTAGCTACATTTAAATCCACCTTCATGGGCCAGGCAAGCGGGCGACCAGCCGGCCGGGTGGTGGTGATGGTGATGATGATGATGGTGGTGGTGATGATGATGATGGTGATGGTGGTAATGATGATGGTGGTGGTGGCTAAGATGGTCGTCGTCTGGTGGTAGTCGTGGCGTCGTTTGTATTAGTTCGTGGTGGGTGATCAGAGTGCACAGAGTAATACCGAGTAATACCGCCGCCAGTTGTGTTAGTGGTCGTAGTCGTAGCAGCAGTAGTAGTCGTAGTAGTAGTGCTGGTAGAAGTAGTAGTAGGAAGAGTAAAAGTAGGCGTCGTCGTCGTCCTCGTAACAGCAGACAAAGCAACAGCAGGAGAGAGGCACAACAAGTGAAGAGAGAAGAAGAAGAAGAAAACTCTCTGGCGATGATGATGATGATGATGGCGTTGCGGACGCTGATGATGTTGATGATGATTGCGATGATGACAAGGGTGATGATGGTGATGGTAATAACATCAATAAAATGATGATGATGATGGCAATGGTGATGTAGCAACAGCATCTGATGACGATGATGATGATGATGATGGCGTTGCGGACGCTGATGATGTTGATGATGATTGCGATGATGACAAGGGTGATGATGGTGATGGTAATAACATCAATAAAATGATGATGATGATGATGATGGCAATGGTGATGTAGCAACAGCATCTGATGACGATGACGATGATGATGATGATGGTGGTGATGGCGATGATGAAGGTGATCCTCCAGCAGCAGCAGCAGCTGATGGGATGGCGATGTTGATGATGATGAAGGTGATGCTGCAGCAGCTGATGGTAATGATGATGATGATGATGACGACGACGATGGTTGTTGACGCGCCTGGTTGGCTCGTAGAGGTCGTCGGTCGATTCGGGTCGGCTGTGCGGATTGTGGCTTCGCCCTTCGCCGCTGCGCCGGGTGGACTGACTGAGGCTACAGTGGTTGAGTGGCGACCACCACCACCGCCACCACCACCACTACTACCAAATAATAATAATCATGCTTGTGCGAAGGTTACCCGAGATGAAGGAGAAGTAGAAGAGGATAGGAACAAGGAAACAAAACAACAAGATACAGTAGAAGCATCCGTTCGAAACGAAGCAGCTCAATAAGAGAAGAAACACACGTTGAAAAAAGAGCAACAACAGAAACAAGAAGAAGAAGAAGAAGAAGAAATAGAGGAAGAAAAAGGAAAGAGGAGAACTAAGGAGAAAAAGGAACATATTGTAAAGAATAACGAAAAACGAAAACAACAAGGCCAAAGCGGTGGCGAACTCGGCGAACAACAACGACGACGAGGAAAGCGACGAACAGCCTGAACGGAACGTCGCCATCATGGCCGACTGATCAAGGTGCGATGTAAACAATCTCCACGAACCACAAGCCAGCTCAAAAAGGCAAAGGAAGTGTGTTGCTGCTGCCGCTTTCGTGTTTGACACGTAGGCAACAAAGAACGCATATATATATATATATATATATATATATATATACATACAGCAATTCTATTCGTTCTACGGCTGGTAGCGTCCGGCAGAACCTGACAGCTGTTTAACATGAAACAGGTACAGATTGGAAGTGTTATCGTGAACTACTTCTTAGGAACTAACACCCATGTTGCCAGCGAGGCCTCCAAGGAATAGCCGCGGCCGATTGTCGTATCTCGTGTCGTCGAATGGATTTGTGCAACGTTTATGCTCGAATCGACTGTATATCAAATTCGTCGTGTTGTTTTTTGCAGTGTATTCAACGATAATCAGTCTCTTGAATAGCCAGCGGCATGGTATGTCCCTTGCAGACACCCGACTGCCGTCGCCTGGCACAGACAAAACTATTATTACTATTATCCGCCTACGTCTCTCCGGTTTCGAAAGCTCATTGTCGAATCTAATGACGGCCCTGCATTGACTCGTATTCGTCTCGCCTCAGTTGTACCTCTTGAGAATTGACTGAGCTCCACTGAGATTTCGCGGTTGTCTGCGTTCTCACTCTCACTCTCTCTCTGTCTATAGTTCTCGCGACTTCGTATTAATTTTACTAACGACTCAACAGGCAGGGTATGTCGAGGAACATACATTACGTGCAATATAGCAGCATACAAGTTCAAGATTCACATTTCACAGTGCATCGCACTAACGCATTAAATAACCACCATCAGATCGAAGCGGTCTCCGACCTGGTCGTAGGAGACTGTTGCTCAAACAGAAAACACCATATTATTCATCCATGAAGCAGTCTTTGACCTGATCGGACGAAGACCTTGCGCATCTTCGTTATTGCACTGTGGCATTGATTTCAGTCGCACGAGAGGTGAAAAGCGCTATCGCTATATGATGTTGCCACACATCGTGGCCTTCAGTTGAGAGAGCGACAGAGCCAGTTGCTCGCTGCACTCCGGATATGCGACGAGTGTTGATCTCGGGAGGTGCTTGACAACGTTCGTCGGCCATTCTGATCTTCCACACCGCCGCTTGTGTACTCGGCTTTCAACTTCGGCGGTTGGCGTCCTCCGCACCTCGTAGGGTCGTCGACACTCACCAACCTCAAATAAGCAAGCTCAAAATAGCTATTGAACTCTAGGAAAGGCCCTACTCCACTCGCACTCGATTAGCTCGTAAAGCTTGAAAAACTCGAAGCGTTTGAGATCGCAAAACTATATATATATTTGCAAGCCGTGTGATCTCTAGTTATAGGATATTCACGGGCTTAGAGGCTACAAAATCGTGTCCTAAGCTGGCAAATCGCCTTAAGTCACTATTTTGTTTCTGTACTGTAAACCTCGATTTTCTGCTTCCTGGCCAGTACAATATGATCTTGACCTTGTATGACGTTTTCAGGGAATCGTTAATCGTGGCTATGCTGATTACTGAGTTCACCCGAAACGTGGTTATATAACGAACTCCACTTAAGGTAAATGGAAACCCTTGGAATGTGGTGCCTCATATGTCTGCGGGCTCCCCCAATACCGAATAGTGTTGAGGGGTGATACATTATCGTGTTGAACTGCCCAGTAGCCTTGTACCGGCCGTCTAGTCACCTTTATTCAGCAGTCTAGCGTTGGTTTTTAGCTTTCTCGTATACTGGGTCTCTTACTTTTATTCAACGTACATCGCGTGCTGCCATTCGTTACGAGAGATCTTGGGGTTGATGGCTCTAAATTTTATGGCCGAAGAAAACGTTCTTGCACAATGGCAAGTCGTCTGTATGTTTTGATGATACGACAATATTCGCAACCGTTGCTCAACTTTTCGAAAGTTGCAACGTAAAAAGTTGCGTTCTTCCACAATGAACGTGGAGTAACCATCTGTTACCTATGTTACGCTGATCAAATGGAAGGATAATAGCATTTGGTTATTACTGCAAGAAAACAACAGCGGCAACAAAAGCATAAACGCACAATAGGGATATTTGGCCACAGCAGCAACAACAACAACAACAATAAAACTACACAGTTACGTTGTTGTAACGGAACTGCCAATGTGCCGAATCAATGCACAAGTGGGCGAACCCTTGTTTGCTGATCAGTTAAAGCTGATCGTCACACATTTAACACATAGTTGTCGTCCTATAGATGTGTTGTGCGTAATGGACATATGAGATATAACAGTGGTGAGGAGAACGACGATTAAGGAGGTAGAATCAGGAGAAGCACTTTTATTAACATAATGAAGGCGTGGGGGGGGTGAGGACAGGAGTAGTAAAATCAGGGGAAATCGGAGACGAAGGTTCAAGGCGTCGTTAGAAAGAAAAAAAAACAAGCAGCAAAAAGGACAAGAGAAGCGGGAATAGGAGCAGTCATAGGCGATTGATAGACAGCACGTCAAGCAGGGCAAGCTGTCTGTAGGGCGTGCACAAGCAGGAGTCAGTATTTTGTGTCAATTTACTGCTGAGTGGAAACAAAGCGTAGCAGGAGGAGGATGTGGAGAAAAGCCGTCGAGGAAAGAACAGAATACGACCAGACTCGTAACAATAAGGAGAAGAAGGTAAAGATAAAGGAAAGGAAGACGAAAAATAACACGATTAAAGGAAAGAGAACGGGGGCGGGGAAGAAGAAGAAAAACAACAATAGGGATCAGGAGGAAGGAAACATCACAAAAACAAACCAAAAGGAAAAAAGATAAAGGAGAGTAAACAGAAGAAGAAGAAGAAGAAGAAGATGAAGAAGAAAAGAAGATAAGAAAGAGTCAGTCAAAGAAGAAAAACAAGTACGAACAGAGAAACGGGCAGGAGATCGAGGATCGGGATAAATAAAAAGGGGGGGGGGAATGGTGGTGTTGGTGAGAAGCAGGAACAACGTGGTGGAAGGCGGCAAAGGAAACCGGAGCACGACTGAGAACAGAAAAGAACATGGACCTGGGCGAGGCTAACGGAGCCGATCAGCCGGTTGGTCGCCGGTCGCTGGTAGCCGTTGGTCGTTTAGCGCTTGGCGTTGTAATCGGCTACGATCAAGCGACACTTTGTCAGCCAGCCAGCCAGCCAGTCAGTTCGTCTGTCAGAGGGACAGTATGCCGAAGTTGGTACTGTGTTCTGTGTCGTCTGCGGAAGAGACGGGCGGCGGGAGCGGGGGAGGGAGGCGTCGCTTTACCGTCTGACGACGAATGGATGGTTCGCCTTGTTGTTTGGCCATCATTGATTTAGTGGTTTTTCGCTTTTTATTTTACTTCGGCCTAAAAGACAGCCGGCAACGTACGTAGGCGAGTAAGTAGTACGAAGACAGATAGACAGACAGAGGGGCCTTTTTGGCCGAACGACTCGGCATCGGATCTGTTTGTCGTCGAGTGTTGGTTGTCGCGCGCACGCAGTCAACACTCAACTCAACACTCGATTGTTAGCTGGCTAACTAGCAATTGGTGCGTAGCCCGTCAGGGAACGAGCGGTGGTGGCGATGGTGGTGGTGCCACCAGAGTGCACCTTATCAGATCTTAATCTGCTACTCAGATGGTGATGATAGTGGCAGTGATGCTGATAATGGTAAAGATGATGTTCATGATGATGATGACGACGATAATGATGACAATGTCAATGGTGGTGGTGGTGGTGGCGGTTGTGATGATGCTGATGTTAATGTTGACATTTTGCGTGACTATTGGTCCCGACCAAAGTTCCCGTTGTTGTTGCTGCTGCTGCTCTTCTTATTGCTGTTCATATTATTGCTACTTTAGTTGTTGTTGCTGTGTGCTTTTCAGACTATTGCTACTTTAGTTGTTGTTGTTGTTGGCGTTTTTGTTGTTGCTGCTGCTGCTGCTGTTGTTGTCGTCGTTGATGTTGGCGTTGCCGCGGCGCTGTGCGCCTCCGCTGCAGGCCAATGCTGATTGATCCGATCGTGGGTGAACACTTCAAATGCGGTTGGGGCAAAGTGTTCGCCACGATGACCACAACCATCATGGTAACGGCCGCTGAAGCAGCCAACAACGGCAGCGCGCGGCGAACGTAGCTCGACTCAACAATTATTATTATTATTATTATTGAAAGAAAACAAAACTAACTGCGGTGACGGTGACAATAGTAATCGCGTTACCAAAAACCACCAATACAACCACAACAACAACAGGTTCAACGATACAACGAAAACTTCTTAGCTGAACACGAAAAAGCTCCGAGCAGCACTAAACTGAGCTGGACTGAACTGTGCTAAAAGTTGGTCGGAGTCTGGACATCGACTGAGTACCGCGACCTCGCAGTCACTCGTCAAGACCTATTAATATTCGTACGGCTGGAAGAGAGCAGCGTGCGTTCGCACTGTTGTTGCTGCTGTTGTTGTTGTTATTACTAATTGTGTGGTTCTTATTGTTATTATTCCTGCTGCTGTTGTTGTTCTTATTGTTTTTGTTCCCGCTGCTGTTGCTGTGGTTATTTTTGTTATTCCTGTTGTAGTTTTTGTTATTGTTATTCCTGCTGTTGTTATTTAAAATTGTTGTTATTTATGCTGCTGTTGTTGTTCTTATTATTGTTGTTATTCCTGCTGCTGCTGTTGTTCTTATTGATGTTATTCCTGCTGCCGTTGTTTTTATTAGTGTTGTTATTCTTGCAGCTATTGTTATTCCTGGTTCTCGTGGTATTATTATTGTTGATATTTCTGCGGTTGTTCTTATTGATGCTATTTTTGCTGTTGTTGTTTCTATTGTTGTGTTTTCTGCTGCTGCTGTCGTTGTACTTATTGTTGTCATTCCTGCTGTTGTTGTTATTATTGTTGTTATTCTTGCAGCTTTTGGTATTCCTGGTGTTGTTGTTGTTGTATTCTTTTGTTGATATTCCTGTTGCTGTTGTTGTTCTTATTGTTGTTATTTCTGTTGCTGTTGTTGTTGCTGCCGCTGTTGCTACTATTGCTGCATCAACGCGTGGTGTGAGTGTTTTCGTAGTGATATGGTCATGATGATAATGCCTCAGCAACATGGGCCAGGCTGCCACCGGTGACGACACCCGATGGACGCCGAACAGGGCGCAGCGAGCTGGGTCTTCGTCATTACCGCGTCCAACCTACAAACAGATAGACAGATAGATAGACAGACAGACAGACCTACCGACCGACCGACCAGCCGAGAGACTAGACAAGATACAGACATAGAGATAGATCGGTAGGTATACGGGCCGAAGTCCTGAACGCGTTCACTGGCGGCCACGACAGCCGAACGAGGCGGAGAATCTAACGACGATGGAGGGAGAAACTTGACAAACATAAGAGGGGCACGTACACCCGCTGAGGCTGAGGCAGACGGATGAACGAGACGAAACGAGCCCAAAATAAGGAGCGAAAGAGAAGTATGAAGAAACGTACATACAAATAGAGTAAGAGTAGGCGACACAGTAGACAACTGTAAGGAAGAAATTGAAGATCGACCATTCGCGCCCCGTCGGCCGCTTCGCGCAACTTACAAGCATTGTGAAGCGGCTAAAGAGATGAGACTTTCTTCTCGTCAGCACGTCACATAGAAGTATAGAAATGGAGAGCGAGAGAGAGAGAGAGAAAGAGAGACGAAGAAAAAGAAGAGCAGGGAAAGAAAATGGAGAGGGAAGAGTGAGCGGGACAAGCGCCAATACAAGCAAAAACCTGGACTTTGACGACAAACTCAACAGTGATGATTTTACGATTTCAATACACTTCCCGTCTCTTCTACTCGCTTTCGCCCTCCATATATATATATATATATATATATGTTGTTTCTTTGCCTCTTTCTCTAGATTCTCTAGATTTGTCTCTCCATTCGTAGCAGCGGTAGTGGCATAACATTTATACGCCGGCATCCAAGACTACTAAGAAGCTCATTCGGCCCACGCCAGGCGAAAAGCATCAGCAAGCGCGCTGATTCTAGTGAGAGTTTCTATTGTTAACGGAAAGCATACACGCAAGTACACGTATGAAAAATCCCATACATAAACGTCGTTTTCTAAATCCCAATAATCCAACTATGGTCCGACGCTCCCCCGGGTGTGTGTGATCCCCCGGGGAACTGCATGCAAGTACTTCAGAAGGAGGAGACGTTTTCGGGCTTTGACTATATATAACTGTACAAGCTGTTTGCTCTAGAGTCCAACGGGTCTCACCCTAGTTTGGGTTCCTTTGCGGAGCTTCCCCGACTTTGTTAGGAAACGTTTCATTTTTGTGTGCGCTTTTCTAACAATAAATCCTTATCTCAGCGTGTAATGACCAAGCACATAACCTCCGATTACGCCTCCGACGTGCGCCAACTTTTTCCAATACATTGCATATACACTCTTGACATGTATTGAGTCTAACACTTAATACAAATTAAGTCTAACATGTAAATCTAACACTACGGGAGCGCAGTGGCCACGAAGCGGTTCATGTGGCTAGTTACTGCTTGAAGCGCCGATGCCCTTCCCTGAAGTATATTGTCGTATCTCATTTTATTTCTGTGTCTGATTACGTAACTATCTCGTCTGCCACAGTAGACAATTAAGGCAGTCACATCAGTAAAAGAGTATTGCACAAGATTGAATTATTTGTATTATTACCATTAGTCTCACTACTGCCGGCTACAATGCTATCTTAATTCAAAGACCGACGAACAATCGTTGAATAAAGGACGGGGTGCAAAACGACTGTGACAGGCTCATCGAGTTTTAGATTCAAATTTGATAGTTATTATACACATATCTATATGTGTCCGTATAATATATATATATATATATATTACTGTAGGCTCTGGCTTCCCCAGAAGTTTCCGGTGACTGCTACTGCTACCACTGAATCGTGTCGCTACAACGAATAGGATTCATCGCATTCAATACAGAGAGTTGTCGCGAGCGCAGTTTGGGCGATCCGCATGCTGAAGCATTGTAGACCACGAGTTGGGGTGTATGTACGGGGTGGACGGCAGCGGAACCGGCATTCCACAAACGCCGCATCGCCGCCAGCGGAATCGGAGTCGTTCGTCGCTGGAGAAAAAAACAGAAGCAGCAACAACAAGAAAAACACCAGCGACGACAGCCTAAATCGACGAAAAGTGTGCGTTCTTAGAGCGCTCGATCGTTCACCTGCCACCACTGGCGGCCGGCCCGCCGACTAATCAGTGAGTAGACCTATTGGCCGAGCCAGACCGCCGAGCAAGACAACCATCCAGATAACAAATTCTTGCTCGTGCAGCTTGCTTACATATATATCTATCTATCTATATATATATATATATATATATATATATGCACCAGAAACCATTTCTTGTTTTTTAGTAAGGATGGTTAGAAACACATAGCTTTATTTATGAGTACTTGCAAATACACTCGAAAGCATATAGCCTCTGTACTGCGGAGGTTGCCTATCGGGCTAGAACGAAATATATATATATATATATATATATATATATATATATATATATATATATATATATATAAACTGGGATAGAGAGCTCACTTGCGCTTATGCATATATACACTTATGCACGTATCTCTCTGTCTATGCTTTTGCCACAACTGTCTCGTATTGCTACAACCACCTACCACTATTAATCATACGTAACATCAATTTTACTTCAGCGGTTGGTGGTTGGTCTTCTTCTCACTTGCTGTCTTCAGTTAGAGAGGCCAGTCTCAGCGAACCGAGTCCGACCATCGTATTAGGCTGTAAATGGTGTGCGGAAGATCCTCTTTGGCTATAGTTGGTTTGAGCTTCAGAGAAAACGCACGCACGCGCGCACGCGGGAGAGAGGAAGAGGGCGATGAGCAAGAATGGGGAAAAGGAGAGAACGGGGAAGGGGGAAGGGAAAGAATGGCGAAGGGGAAATCGAGGGTGAAGTAAAGTGAAGTTGCTTGTGCGCTCACTGTTGACCGTCGCCATCGCTATCAACCACGGCAGTAGACAGCAAAAGTCCACGCCCCAGTTCCTGTCCCCTTTCCTTCACACGACAAACCTATCCGCCGCCCCCCGTGCCGCGCCCGTCGGCCCTATCCTGTAGGGGTTCACCAGAGGGAGCCCGTCTGTGGGAGACCGGGATGGATTCGGCGACGATGAGGAAGGCATTGATGATGATGTTGCTGCAGCCAACCGTTGAAGGAGCCCCTCGCCTCTTGTGCTTTGCTTGCCGCCTAAGCCGTCGCTGGTGCTGCTTCTGCAGTCTCTGTCCACCAACAGCAGCTTCAGCACGTAGGTCCCCCGTGCAGCACACTCTGCACGCCGCTTGGCCTCGGTGTCTTTTCTCCTCCTCCTCTTCCTTCTCTCTTCTCTTTTCTTCATCCAACTTTTTCTCTTCCTTTGCTTTTCTTCAGACTTCTCTCTCAATTTCCCCCTTCGTACAGATCCTTCTTCTTCTAGCGCCCCCACCTCCGCTCCGTGGCCCCGTTGCTCGTTTTTGTTCCTCTTTCCTATCATTCCCTTTGCTCTTCTTTTTCCTGAAGACGCCACTACTGATGATGGCCGTGGTGGTGGTGGTGGCAGCGATGATGATGATGATGCTGTTCCTGTTACTGCTGCTGTTGTTGTTACTGGCGCCGCCATGGCCCCCGCCAGGGGAGCAACCAAACTCCTTAGCCCGTTGCCCGCTGATCCACCGCTGGGTGAGTTCAGCTATCGTTCCCCAACCTCCGGCAGCCGGCCCACTTTCACTTACTCGCTGACTTACTGGTTCACCTCAAGCTCCAGCCAGCCAGCCAGCGACGCCCTCCTCGTGCCTTCTTCGATCTTCGCCGCTTTCACCCTTACTATCGAAGTCCCGCTAGCCCACCACCGCCTCCATCTCTACTCCAGCCCATACCGCCGTCGGCCCCCCTCTGTCGCCCCTGTTGACGTGGCTGATGTTCCTTCTCCCGCTGTCGCGGTGCCGCCGCCGCCGCCGCTGCTGCGACTATTTCGGGTGCAACGCTAACTCCAACTCGATCAGCCGCCGCCGCCCCACAGCTAACCTTCCAGTAACTATCATGCAGTAGATAGTCGTCGGACAAAACTACGACGACGACCATTGTAGGAACAGCGGCAGCAGCAGCAGCAGCTAGCGCTGCTGGTTCTATTACTACTACCACGACTACTACTACTACTACTACTACTACGATAACTTCTACTACAACATTTACAACTTCTACTACAACTCGTCTACCCGTCACTACTACTGACTTGCTCCAGTGACGGCCAGCGCGGGCAATGATCGCCCCAGCAAGCGGAGACGGTGGCGCCGCTGGGGCCAGGGGCCGAGGCAGCTCCTTGTTCCCATACGACGCTCGTTCGTTCACTGGCTCCGCGGTTCCGCCGCTCTCCGTACCTCTCGCCTCTGTGCGTCAGCCCTAGTTGAGTCAAGCTAGCTGCATGATTCTATTTCCCTCTCACAGTCTCTCTCTCTCTCTCTCTCGCTCACACTCTCAATTTCGCGCTGTTTCTATCTATCCCGGTGTGACCCGATGAGTCTACGACGGTGCATTTGTCCTTTGGTTGCCGTCTTCGTCTAGCTTCTTCGGCTGTTGTTGTTGTTGTTGTTGTTGCTGCTGCTGCTGTGATTGGCCATCGGTAGGTAACATTGTCGTCGTCGTCGTTGTCGTCGTCGTGGCTGGTTGTATTTATGGTTGTTGCCACCGCTACGGCCGTTGCTGCCGCCGTCTCTCGTGGTTGCGGCGCCGGTTGGAGAAAACCCTCGGATCTGGTGTCTGATCTAATCTGAGAGAACGACCTGCCTGCTTGGCTGAGTGGCCGGCCGGCTGTCCATCTGTCTGTCTGTCGGTCTCTATGTCTGTCTTACTAACTGCCTATAGCCTATGTCGGATGTAATCGTCCGAATTGTCTATCGTTGGCCGTTGCTGCTGAAAGAAGATGATGCTGGTTGCTACTGGGTGTTGCGGTGGCACCGGCTGATGCTGCCGCTGCTATCGGTGATTGTGGTGGTAGCCGTGGTGGTCCGTGGTGGTGGTCGAGGTGATGGTCGTGCTCGTCCTCCTACTAACTCGACTCAAGTCAGGCAAGCCAACGAGATCTTCAGACGGAGCAGCTACAGGGCTACAACAAGAAATAAACAGACATAAACCACACATATGCGACGACAGAAAGCGCGAAGTAAGGGAAGAGGGAGCATATATATATATATATATATATATATATATATATATATATATATATATATATATATATATATAGGAAAAGAGAGAGCGTGGACGAGTTAAGCGAGTAGATAGAAAATACACGTACAAGAAAAATGTGCTTGCCCTAATCAGATTATATATATAATATTAAATGTCTTCGACATAATAGATATCAGCTACATATCCATATACTTAACGAGTATCTGAAACAAGTACTAGTAGCGCTATTAATCAACAACCATCTATTTGGTTCGATCAAATTAGCATTACAGCAATCTAGATGTGTGTGTGTGTGCAAGAGATATGTACAGCATTTAGGCGATCATGCACGTCTACTAAATAAACACTTATGCCGTTCACTCTGATTTGTTCGAATCGTCTGCTCCAACAACGAAAACGATGACAATAACAACGAGGACGACGACAAGAGCAACAACGACGACGATGACAGCAACAACAACAGCAATAACAACAATCATGACAACAACAGCAATAACAACAATCATGAAAACAACAGCAATAACAACAATCATGACAACAACAACGACGACGACGATGATAACAACAACAACAATGACGACAACGATGGTAGCTGTCAGCGGCCGTGGTAACACTCAGAGCAGTGGAGGCAGCGTCGCTCCCGCCGCTGCCCTCCGCCGCTGTGGCGGGAAGCCTGGCCCTGCCCTGCCTTGCCCTGGCTCGCCGTGGTTGGCCCCCGCAGGGGTGGTGGTTGGCGACGACAACGGGCCGTGTCGGAGCGACAGTGGCGGATCGGCGGATCGGTCGACGGTTCGTATGGGAATGACGTGTGTGCAGAAAAAAACGGCCATCGCCCTCCCAGCCGGGCATATCGGGAGAAGGAGAATCCGACCGACCAACGGCGGCAGAAAGAGGAAACGCGACGAGGCAGGGTGAAGAAGCAGGGCCGCATCGATGGATGAGGTTCATTCTGCCCGGTTCCGTGCTTTGTTTCGCCTTATGTTTTCCGCCCTGCATCTCCCCCCCTCTATCTATCTCTCTCTCCCTCTCTCTCTCTGTCGCTCTCGTATGCGCGGCGCGCTCTATCGTCTTTTTGCTGGCTTTTTTCGCTGTTTTTTTACCTTCCGCGTCCGCCGTTCTTAGTCGTTAGTCGTCCATCTACGTATCTGTCTAGAATGATTGCCTCTTGTTGTCGTCATCGTCGTCGTCGTTAAGCAAGGCGTTTTGCTGGTTGCGGTTGTCGTCGGATATCATTGTTGTTGTTATTGTTGCTATTTTCGTTGTTGTTGCTATTGTTGTTGATGATGTTATTGTTATTGCTGTTTTCGTTGTTGATGATGTTATTGTTATTGCTGTTTTCGTTGTTGTGGTTATTGTTGCTATTTTTGTTGTTGTTGTCATTGTTGCTATTTTCGTTGTTGTTGTTGTCATTGTTGCTATTTTCGTTGTTGTTGCTATTGTTGTTGATGATGTTATTGTTATTGCTGTTTTCGTTGTTGTTGTTGTTGTTGTTGTTATTGCTGTTTTTGTTATTGTTGCTATTGTTGTTGTTGATGTTATTGTTAATGTTGTTTTCGTTGTTATTGTTGTTGTTGTTTTGCTGTTGTTGTTACTGTTGTCCCAGTTGTTGCTGTTGTTGTTCTCGCCGCTGTTTAGGTAGTTGTTGCCGCCAACGAAACAGTCACAAATCACTTGGCTCTTTCTGACGACGATGACCGTGGTTACATGCGATCGGTTTGTATCGATCAGGCAGGCGGTTGTTATTGTTGTCGTTGTTGTTGTTGTTTTTGTTGTTGTTGTTCTTGTTGTTGTTGTGCGGAGCACTGCTTGCCCGAGACTGTCTGCACTGCCTACCGGCGGCTCATCTCGGATCTTGTCGCCTGCCTTGCTGCCAGTTTCCTGCGTTTCACCAGCTTCCCAGTGTTGAGCAGCAGCAGCAGCAGCAGCAGCAACAGCAACAATCAGTCAGCCTCGTCTTCGGGCCATCCATGGCGCTACACGCTCGTTCATCTATCTATTGTATCTATCTATCCAGCTATCGGGAGCGGAACGACGTCGTCCAACACAGTTGAAACAGCAGAAGCAGCGGCAATGATACCAGTTGACTCTGCCATTTCTCTGCTCATCGCTCCATTCGGTCGGTCGGTCGTTCGTTGGTTAATATTGTTCTGTTCTGTGCTGTCGCGTCTCGGGCGTCTCGCTGCTGCAGACCCATCCGACGATTACGGCTGAACTGCATACATACACACAGAGTACTGCCAAAGGACAGATCCTTTCTGCCGGCCACTCTCTTTACTGGCAGTACTATTACTACTACTACTACTACTTCTACTACTACTGTGCTGCTAATACTGTTAGTACTCTTAGTGCTACTACTAGCAAAAGCCTACCACCATTGCTACTGCTACTACAATTACTAATAAGGCGGCAACGCGGAGCAAAACTGTCTCTACTGTCTAACAGCCTCCGTTCCCATCCTCCGACGAACAGATTACGACGAACACCGCAACGATTTTGACAACGATTCATTTGCCTATCAAATGTGAACTCGCCTCGTCCTTGTCGTCAGCGCTATTGGTGTTGTTGTTCTTGTTGTTGTTGTTGTTGTTGTTGTTGTTGTTGTTGCTGCTGCTGTTGTTGTTATTGTTGTCCACATTGTTGTCGTTTTTATTGTCGTCGGCATCGTGGTCGTCGGCGTTGTTGTCGTTTTCATTGTCGTCGGTGTCGTGATCGTCGGCGTTGTTGTCGGCGCTGGTGTTGTTGTTGCTCCTGTCCGTGTAGTTGTTGTTGTTGGCGTCGTTGTTGTTGTTGTTGGCGTAGGTGTTGTTGTTGTCTCTGTCGGTGTTGTTGTTGTTGGCGTAGGTGTTGTTGTTGTCCCTGTCGGTGTTGTTGTCCCCGTCGGTGTTGTTGTTGTCCCTGTCGGTGTTGTTTTTGTTGGCGTCGGTGTTGTTGTTGTTGTTGTTGTTGTCCCTATCGTTATTGTTGGCGTCGGTGTTGTTGTTGTGGGTTCGTGCCCTCTCCTGTGCCCGGATTGTCGTCGACGCCTTTACAACTGCTGCGGCTGTTTCCTCTGCGGATAGCGCCGTCCATGCCGCTGCTGCTGGTGGCGGTGCTGCTGCTGCTCTTTCTATACTTTCGTCCTTCGTGTCTGTTTGCTCTACATCTTCTTGATCTTGGTCGTCTCTTTTTGTGGTTCTCCTCCAACTTTTCCTCATTCTTCTCCTCCTCCTCCTCCTCCTCCTTGTCGTATTCTTCTTCGTCGTCTAGATCATCTCGTGCTCCCGTTGTCCTCCGTCCGTCCGTCCGTCCGACCGTCCGTTTTGATCATCGGCGTGTAGTATCATCTCCTTAGCGCAGACGATGAGCAGAGCAAGCATGAGAAGGAGACGAATGACGACACACACACCGACCGACCAACCACCCAACCAACCGAGCAGCCAACCAGCTAACCAACGACCACGGCCGTACAACACTCCACATAAACAGGTACACAGGCTGCTGTGTCGATTGCTCTGCTCGAGCTGCTGCCGGCACAATGACACACGGTGGCGAGGCGGGCAAAAGACACTTACAACATATATATATATATATATATATATATATATATACACACCCATGCGTGGCTCAGTTAGGGTCACGTTAACACACACACACACACAAACACCCACGCGGCCCGGAATCATCACACGGTCGTGCGGTAACAACGACAACGACGGTAGCAGCAGCAGCAACAACAACATTTCACGTAGACCGGCTAGAGGCACATTTCTGCGCTACAACAATCACAGACACACGAGCGCACACCTATATATATATATATATATATATATATAACAAAATATGGCTTATTTTCCGTATAATACATTAGGTATATGTTACACACATCAACTAGCTAAGCCAATGCGCATTGTGACTGTCACGTGTCCGTTTCGATGAGGCCATATATATGTATATATATATATATATATATCTATATATATATATATTTTTTTTTTTTATAACAAACATATTTATTTAACATATATTCAGTACAACACATATATCGACGCTCGCAATGGGCCTTAAGGCCTGTGGCACCGACGCCGAATACATGCTGTCTCTTGTCATCCTGAGGGGGGCGGCTAGGGGGAGGAGGCAGTGTGTACGCAATACATATATAAATATATATATATATATATATATGCATATATATATATATAATATATGCCCATAGATACGCATCGTCATACATAGAATCATCGATGCTCAAAGACACACGCACACAAGCAGATCTAAACAATTCGTCCACACGGCGGTGCGGCTAAACAACAGCAGCAGCAGGAACGAAATCCGCGGTAACATCAAGAACAACAACGACAGCAACATCGACCGAGCTAAGCATCAAGCGGCGGCCGATTTTGTTGTTGTTCCCGTTGTTGTTGTTGAAGCTAATGCTGCTGCTGCCTCTGCTGATGCTGGTGATGATAGTGACTCTCACTTTCGATGCTACATTGCCTCCTCAACACAGATCAGCCGGTTGAGAGCATGACACAACCATGGTCGGCCGGTATCTGTCAGCCACTTCCGACCGACGCACGAGTTCGGGTAGACAGAGAGCGTGGTGTCGTATCGATAGAGTTAAAGAGAGAGAGTCAATACAACAACAAACTGAGAAAATGCTCACAGCTAGAAGCGATGCCCAACAAGAGTGAAGCGTGTGCGGCGAGCGCGCTAACCCGTACACAAACGCACCTATGCACTTTTATATATATATATATATCTATATATAAAACTGATATGTTAATAATTTATACACCTTTCCAGATTCGCGCTGGTTCTCCTTTGCCGGTTTGAACATGATTGCGTTCGAGATGCGGAGCGAAAGTCTGACGATAGCGTTTGTATAAGCTTGCTAGCAGGCAGACAAATTGTGGTTCCTACGGGGAGGTTTTGCAAGTAAACTGGAACCAACCCACTTCATCAGACCTGGATTATTTATAAATTGTTCCCTTGAGGAGGAGGAGGATGATTCATCACAGGCTACCGGTGCGGATAATGCGTGGACTGGAGTTGATAAGCCAACTTAGCAATCAATTTCTTGCTCTAAAGATCTTCGAACCGCTTAATAATCAATCTCTTGCTCTAATTTTTTTCGATAGACTCTTTCTTTGGAAGAACCACTAGGGGGATTGGGCATTGGTCTTGTGTCGTAACCACGTATTATGACGCATCTCCTGTGATACTCCCTGAAGCAATCCAGAGTCTTCCGCTACCGACTAACGGGTCAATTTCCTACCGGCATTTTTTGCTAGAAATTCAACATTTTTAGAACACAATTTGCTGCCAGTCATCTGACGTATAACATATCGGTCAATACAGCAAGTTATAACCAAACAATCGACAAACTTTCTATCTCCCTGGTAGCAAATCGGCGATTATGAAGTTCGATCTCACAAACTTTTTCAACTTTTTATTTTGTAATTGACGTCAAAGATCTTCCAGAACAGAGGTCATCTTCGGTCTCTTCGCGTCCGTCGAGGGTGAGATGTATGTAAACATCCTCGTTCTACAGCATTTCACCATGGATATCTCTTAGAGTGGAGCTCATTAAGCTGTATTATGTAGATATCCCAGAGAAAAGACGTTCCGTGGCCACCTTGCTTGTGCGACCTGACGCCTCTGGACTTTTTTGAAGGGCAAGAACAAGGTAAGTCCAAGCAAGACCAGTAAGCCCGCAACCATCGACGATCTGACAAAATTATTCTGTAGGAGATCTCGAAAGTAACGTCCAAGTTATACCAACAAGTCAACAACAATGGCGTATCTCGTATAGACAATGCCGACAAGTCTTGGCGCGGCCATTTTTTTATTGGCATCGATCGTCATTCAGATATCGAAGCATGCAAGGAACTGTCTGATAAAACTTTATCGAATTCTGACCGTCTGACCAAGTCTAGTGCGTCTTTTAGGTCTGTGAATGTTCAAAACTCTCTCTAGTGAATCTTGACAGGACAGGAGGGTCAGCATGCAAATAGTATTCACGCAAATATGAACTTGTATCGAGTTCAGCATGCAACTATGAACTTGTATCGAGTTCAGCATGCAAATATGAACTTGTGTCGAGTTCAGCATGCACATATGATCTTGTAGCGAGTTCAGCATGCACAGATAAACTTGTATCGACACGTGTATCGAGTGAGATGGATGGATAGAAAGAGAGAGAGAGAGGGAGGAAGGGAGATTGAGGTGCTTAAGGAGCGCATACGAGCGACTTTAGCAGCGGGTCCGCAACGTAGCAGCGACCACAATAGCGATCCACAATCACTCAGCTCAACGTACAAAAAGAATTCAGTAACTAGTAAAAGTACTCGAGAGAGAGAGAATGGTAGGAGAAAATGGTAGTGTATCGTCAGCCGCAGCATCAGCACTGGCATCAAAAAAGCATAGCTAAGAGTCCTGCTAGCTAGCTATGTGAAGCGAGCAGATAAACATCTGTGCCAAGCTTTGGCACGCTCCTAAGCGCCTAGAAATGATTTTGTGCCGCACAAAAAACGGACGCTTGCAAACGAATATAACAGTCAGATACGCAAACGAACGAGAGAAGGAGAGATGTCGCCAGTTCAGAACTTGTCGACGAGAGAGAGTGGATCGAGCATCGAATGGTTTGTCGGAACGGGACAAACCGCCTCTTCGACATGAACCAAGCATGGAAGCTACAACTAGCTGCAGAAGAAAACAAAGCGAAAAATCAAGAGAGAAAGAATATGAAATGATGAAGGAGCGATCGACGTGGCCAGCATCTCAGACTATTTGTCGTACATATGCATATCTATATATTTATTTGGCGAGTATAATGTCCAACTGATCCGATACCGCTTCGCAATCGAAGACGGATCAAAGTAGTAAAAACTAACTAATTAGCTCATCTATATGCGTATATATGCATATATGCACGTTAATATATATATATATATATATATATATATATATAGCGCGTCACTCTATTGGGCAAATGACGTGCAAAGTGGCTGAGGTTTTAATGTATTGTACGTATTAAGGTTTTTCCGTGTATAAAAAAATCCGGTATGCTTCTGTGGGGTGTAGCAGTAGTTACCGACTTACTTGTTCGTTCGATGTGCAGGAAATACTCGGAGAGATCGACTATCTAGATGAGTTTTGTCCGCTACCCTTTGAGGTGCATAGACGCTGTATACATATAACGTAGATGCCGATCCAGCCTGTGGAAAAAATCGTAATGGTAATTCGATCGGAGGCTTAAGGTCATTAGAATTTTTGCGCCACAGACTTTTACTTGACATATGCCGGGTGTGAGCGACATCTTTTGACTAGAGAAAAAAAGTTAAGGGGACTTTTGTCGTTCGCCCGTAAACACTTACTAACGAAGTGTTATTTTCCATTAACTCGAGACCACAGAAAGTACGATTTTTCTACATGTGTTATATACATACATTACGATAAATTATAATAATTCTTTAAGTGTAGCAAAGTCAAATTTAAGACGTACAAGTCATGCCGGGTGCACACAAACGTGTGCACCCGGCCACGTGCATACATTTGTATGTGATTACATGCGTCAGATGAGTGTTGTTAACGCATAACGCCAGAGGTCAGAGGTGATGTGGCGGTTACTTTTTGCTAATGTTTTTTATTCAATTTTAACGGTCCGACATTGCCCAATACTACCCTTGCCCACAGTTTCGACACTAGATGACCAGTATACGCTGGGACCACTTTAACATTCGTTTCTGTCATTGCCCTTCGTTGGATGAGCAGTCGAGAGCTGCTGCAAAAGCAGAGAAACGCACCTGTTCCTTTTCCCCGCAGGTCGAAGCTATCAGCCGTTTAGACAGCTTGTGAAGTATGAGTTGTTGTACACACAGAGAGTGAGTGAGTAAGTGGTCCTTCTAGCGTTTCTCTAGGTGAACGCTAGAGGAACGATGCTGGCCTGCGAGTTGTAGAATGATGTAGCTTGTTGTTGTTGGTAGCTCGTCGGTAAGGGCTAGCCTAGCAACTAACTGCATGTGCTTCTCCAACGACCCCTAAAGTAAAGTTTTCGGGCTGACCCTCAGCCAAGATTTAACGTCCACGGAACTGTTTTTCACATTGCTTCATACGCGGATTCCCATAAATACAACTTTACGCAACGATGGGGCACGAACCCGCGCACCTGCTATGTGTCTCCTCCGGTCGCGAGGCGCAGGCGGAATGCACCACGCCACCGGGCTCGACTACTATGGCTAATCGACTACCAACGACCTCTACTATAGCTAGAACCTTACTAGTATGACTACTACTACTACTACTGCGGAACTACTATTACAGAACTACTGTGATTCTGCCGCCATTACCGCCTCGAACGCAATGGTGGCGGTGGTGGTTTTTCAATGGCTCGACGGGCAATCGATAGATTCGGGTATATAACACGTGTGTCGGTCGTGTTGGATTTTCGGAGTCCACTTCAACCAAGAGAAAGCCAAGAAACCAACAAGATGCGGCGTGAAGGAGAGCGGGTTAGGAAGGATCGAATGGCTATGGCCGGCTACTCTTCTGTCGTCCTTCTCTACCAGTGCCTAGATGACAGGGGCGCGCGGATAGGTTTACAGTCGAGACAAGTGAAGACGCCGAAAGACAGCCGGAGCCTGAGGTAGAGGAGGGTAGGGTAGGGTCGAATAGAGCAGATAGAATAGTAATCGCGCGAGAAGCAGAGCTGCGGCGGCAGCGGCCTCCCTTGTAAGGGCAAACACCATGGCTCAATCCTCAAACGGATCCCGACGTAACGCGTCGTAGATTAGCGCCCTAGATGGGGCTCGAACTCATGCTATGATGCTTCTTCTATGTTTCTGCGCCGGCTGCTGCTGCCGCTGTTGCTATTGTTAGCGTTGTTGATAAAGAGGCAGCTCGACACTCACTTGGTTATAGGAGAGCGACAGCAGAATTGTTTTCATGATTAACCATCTTCTGTATCGATAACAGTGCCGACGACAACGACCGCGCTATAGATGATTCAGTTCGTTATAAATGTTGTTGTTGTTGTCGTTGTCGTTGTTGTTGTTGTTGTTGTTGTTGTAGTTGATGATGATGATGATTTTGTTCTTGTCGTTGCCGTTGTTGCTGTAACCACCAGTTATTAGTTATCGTTGCCGTTATTGCTGTTAACTATTATTATCGCCGCCGCCGCCGCCACGGGTATCCGATCTAAGCAAGAAGATTCCAAAAGTTGAAAGCCTAACGGTATCGTCGGCGGCCTCTGATTGTCGGAGGCCTCCTGAGTGGAGCGTAGAGCGTGCCGTTAGCATAGTGGCTGTTCGCTTATCGCTCGACTTGCCTGGAAGTGCGGTACACGATGTGAAAATGTGACGATCGCCTTCCATTTTGCTCTCTTTAGTCTACGTCTCATTTATTCTTCTTCCTTGTTTCTGCTTATCCATATATCGCTCAGTCATACTCTGGACATACCGCAGACACTGTCTGCTGGTGTGAGTCTCTCTCTCTGTCTGTCTCTCTTTATTTCAGGGTCTCACATTTCCAAGAAGGCCCAGAACACGTACGTTCTGACCCGTTGACAGATAGCATTCTTGGTGACGCAAGCTAGCCTTGTATATCGTGCTTTTCTATATCAGCCGTTGCATTTACATAGCTTAATTACCTCACCTCAGTTTGTTTTGGTTCCTCTCACTATATATATATATATATATATATATATATAATTCTCGATACTCTGATTGCATTTTAACTGTATTTTAAATAAAGATCGAACCGGCGACACTTCGGTAGATGAAAACCATGACTGGCGCACAACCTAGACCACACCGCTGCTACATTCGAATAATCCATGAGGTCACTGAACGCACAATTCACAGCTGCTAGGTAGCCAAAGGTAGAATAACCGCACTAAGGCCCGTAGATACACAGCTAGAGTGTGAAACGAAAAATTATGCTATTCCTGTACATCTAGACGAGACAGGACCGATAATATGTTTATAAGCATGAGTCGGTCATGCATTCGATACCAGTCGGTATAGTGTAGCCTACAGGGTAGATCTTTTGCGTGATCCCGCCTAAATCAGGCTGACGTTCAAGCACGAACCGTCGATGATACCTCAACCACCTTATCCTAATATCCTGTAGCGGCATACTAGTAATAACAGTAATAATAAATACAAACAACAAGTAAACACCAATTGAGTACAGAATCAGGAAGTGCATTGCTGTTGCTAGTGTGCTAACAACCGCTAGAGTTTGTTTGCAGCCGCGAGATTCGGAGACAACATTCGGACGGTTCGTGTGTTGTTTATGTGTTTGTATGTTTATAAATATTGTTTAGATTTGTATAAGTCAAGCGCGTCAAGTAGGCGTGTCGTGTTGAGGAAAGGGCTCTGGCATCGCTCGGCCCTTAGTAATCGACGTCGTTGTGATTTATGCACGCCAGAGATACGCGCAAGACCAGCGTTCATAGACAGGCCTGCGTCTGCGGAGTGCGGAACAAGCAACACCAATTGGTTGGCTTGGTCGCCGGTGTCGAATCAATATTTGTAAGACCTGCTCTTTCTGGATATTCCGATATGTTATGTTCGAATAGTAGCAACAGTGAACTGACAGAATGCGGTGCAGTAACCGGGAGTGTATCTGCTGAGAGCCTGAGAGACTGAGAGAGTCTTCTAAAATGTTGTCCTCATGCTGTCTGATGATGGCTGATGGTGCTGCTGCTGCTGTCAATCGTGGGCTCGATTGTACGTACAAAAACGTACAATACGGATTCAAGATGATCAAAATACATTACTGCTACTGTCCTATTGGTGCTGTGTTATGGCCACATTTACTGCAATGTCACAAAAACTGCAAAGTTTATATATAATTGATTGATTTATTGTTCGCTTGGCATGTATACCTAAATACACATGTCATCCTTTTAATCAGGGGCGCTTAGAGCGGCAGCATAATAATATATATATATATATATATATATAAGTAGTTCTATAAAGACGTGCATGTTCATGTTTGCACGTGTATACGTGTCTATACGGCTACGTCCATAGTGTAACGCTTTCATATAAACGTCTGGTATTTATCAGCACTTGCTCTCCAGACGTCGCGTTCAAATTAGCCAGCTGTGTCAAAAAGTTGGAATAGTCTTGGTGGAGGAGTGAGTGGACCTCATACTCGTTGGCGTGGCGTCGTGAGGCATACGGCACGAAGAGCCGGCGCCGGACGTCAAGCAGGCCACGAAACTGCAGCAGAAGACGCGCCAACTTAGAAGGGCCTTGGCGAGAAATTAATGAAGTCTGCTCTAGTGGAGTCGGACGGGCGAGCGATGCCCGAGTTCCTAACGCAGCGCTCCTTTGGGCGTTCTGCTTCCGACGACTGAACGAATGGCGTTTGCTGTTGGCCCAAATTGCCTTGTCCTGCTGAATTCGGCATTAGTCCTCGTCTTTAAAGTCAAATTTCTCAAATTATGGTCGCTGATGAATGACGTCTTTTCCTGCCATCCTCCTTGTTATCTTGCCCTTTATTTAATTCCTTCTCTCTCTGTCTCTCTCTCTCTCTCTCTTAATATCGATTATTCTCTAGCTGCCAACTCTCGGTCTTCTTGCCTTTTTTCTCTCTTAGTTCGTCATAGCAAGAGCTTATATTGTTAAAATATCATATATTATCGACGGTAACAGCAGCTTCATCAACAGCAGTCACATCTTAATTATAATAGTGATATTATAGCTCTAAATCTGCTTCACCCGCTGTTGTAGCGTCAAAATGTTTAGTTTTTTAAAAAGTGCATCGTCGTAGTATTCAGAACGAGGTCTAGCATGATAGTTATAGCTGTGTAGACATTAATAGTAATACAAGCTGTCGGAAGGCCAACCTTCGTAGGTTTCAGCAGCAGTAACAACAACAGCAGCAACCACAACAACAACAATAACAACAGCAACAACAACAACAACAGCAACCACAACAACAACAATAACAACAGCAACAACAACAACAACAACACAAAATAGCAGCAACAACCGCGTTGGCAGCTTAGGTCATCGACCTGGCCTGTGTTTGAATTTGTCTGTTACCACTGATCTAAGTGCGCTTACGGGAGAAAGAAGCGAACACACACCGTATGAACTCTAGCTGCCGCATCTGCTGTTTGCTTCGATGCGCAGCTATCCGCGTGTGTGGCGACTGTTGTTGTTACTGCTCTACGCGGTTCACGCCGCTTCTTCCGCTCGCCACGGAAACAGAATTGATATCGTGGTAATTAATGAAATAGTAGTACTAATGGTAGCATATTTTTAGTGATACTATGATAGTACTGAGAGTAACAATGTTAATAATAACACTCATAATAGGTGTTATGCCAGTAACAGTACTAAAAGTACATCAACTACCCCCGATGCACGTGGCCCCGCGTGCTGAGAAGATACAACGAGTGTGCTTAGGAACCTTGACTTCATCTGACTAGATGAAGTATAGTGAAACTCCGCTAACAAAATAAAGCCCACTGTAACTGTTGTTCTTGTTTTTGTTGTTATAAAATTGCTACTACTTTTATGTGGTTATGCAAAACTCATGTTGGCCATTTGTAAAACAGCTAATCAACTCATGCTAGTTGTTCAAAAAATAGGTTAGAAAAGAGAGTTGCTTTTGTGAGCAGAAAATCAGTCTACTGAATACATTAATTATTATGTATCTCAAACGTAGCTTCCTTCGGTATAATTAAATAAACACACACACGTCAACAATGTGGTGTATTTTCACTCAAAATACGTTTCCAATATTGAGGATGTTTGGATGTATCGGTGCAAACCATACACGGGCATTCATCAGCCGCACGGCATATTCGAGTCAAGTCCATTGTATGGCACGTGTGCATGCCATGCTATCAATAACACGTACTCAACAAGATTAAAAAGCAAAACAAAAACATTGATGATGACTCTGGTGGCATTGGTATTGTCGCGTGTTGCTGCTGCTATCTTCATCGTTGGATCGAACCATCGATGTTGTGGTTGATGGCAAAGCAACGACTGTTTCGTGATCTTCTGTTGCTGCAACGGCGGGTAATTGTTGTAATCATTGTGGCTGATGCTGTTGCTGCTGGTGCTTTTATTGTTGCTGTTATTGTGGCTAGTTTTTTTCCGGCACTATAGTCGCTAAGCTAGGCAACGCCGCCGACGCTGACGGCAAGGGGCAATCTGGCTCAGCATTTAACGTCCTCGGTCTTCGCGAGAAAGAGAACGCGCTTGGGTGGGACTCGACGGTGGGCCATCCGATGGGCCGCCTCGGGCCGGCGTGCCCGGTGTGTGGCGGCAGCTGGGTGTTGGCGGCTTCTTTACGCCGGGGCTTCGCGGTTGGAGGTTGCCGCCTCTTGCTCGGTAGCGGTTTCGTTGTTGGCCGCTGCATCTGTTGCTGGTATTGGTGCTGGGCAATCGTCGGTTCGTTGATTCGTTCGGTGGTTGTGGCTGTGGTGGTTCCTTGCTCGCTTGGCCGCTTGCTGATCGGGGCCTACCTACCTACCTACGCAGCTGTGTGTAGAGTCTGTCTCTCTGGCTGAGAGCTTCTGCGCGCGTTCTCTCTCCCGGAATGGCCGGGATTGACTATTTACTGTACAACGACAGCAACAACATTGCAGCAATGGCAGCAACACACAACAACAACAACAACTACGACAACAAGTACAATGACAACAGCAGCTACAACGATAACGATAACAACAACAACAACAACTACGACAACAAGTACAATGACAACAGCAGCTACAACGATAACGATAACAACAACAACAACAGCAGCTACAACAACAACAACAACAACAACAACGTCTACTATTGCGCTATGCTAGTAATGCTAAAACCACCGCTGGTACATCTACTACAATTTGGGAGGTTTGGCGAGAAATCTTTTCATGTTTGTATGGTCGAACGACAGCCTCGAGACTGAGGTTCCCCAGGTTGCTGTGGACGGCGGGCGCCAGAAGCTCCCTCTCTCTTTCTCTCTGTATTTTTCCGCCGCTGCTGTTGTTGTTGACGACGGCGTGACGTCATGAAGATCACATTGACCAACCGACAACAACAACAACAACAAGAACACCAAGCGTTGTCCTCATCGAGCTAAGGATCGAAGTGGCGATGTAAGCGAATGGCAGCGCCAGAAGCGACAACACAAACAACAACAACAGCAACAACAACAGAGAGTGCAGATGAGACAATTATCAGGGCGATCGACAGCGACAAAAAGTGACGATGACGGTAAACAAAGCAAGCAAGCAAGAAGTAAAACAAGAAACCAAAAGAAAATACAAAAGAGAAAGATAGGAAAAAACTGAAAGCCAGCAAAGGTAAAGCAAAATACGAAGCAGTGATGATGTTTGTACTACTGGTAGTACTGGCGTCGCGAAGCCAATGTCAGCATCTTGTATATGCATGTGTATACACTGTAAGTAAAATACGCTTATATATATATATATATATATATATATATAGTAACAAACGAACGAACAGGAAGAACGCGAATCACAACGCGCGGCAATCTCGCCAGTTGCCAACAGCGAGAGCAGCTGACGTGGCAGCTATTCAAGTCGTCAGCGGAAACAGTGAATACTATAGTGGCGCAATTGTATGAAATGCGCTGGGAAAGGTTGAACCGCAAACGTGGGTTGTGGCCGTGCGAAGCAGCGGACGAGTGGCACGAAATGCCGATTCGTGGAGAACGAGGGAAAAACGAAGAACCACAATTAAAATGTCATATCGATGATTAGGACGTCTTCTTATAAGGACTATCACTAGGTAATAATAATAATAATAACAACAACAACATTCAAACGAACAGAAATGGAAGATTACACTGATAAGATTTGACTACTGGGGACTTCTGTCACGCTTACCACTAAAATAGAAGCAAATTTAGTGTCCTTCAAGCGTCCTTCTGTCCTTCTTCATATACCGCAGGATGACTAGAGAACGAGATACATACGCACAGATATCATAGATCGAAGACACACAGTATGCCCGGTGGCGGAGAAGGTCGTCTTATTATATATATATTTAATTATATAAAAAAAAAAAAAATATATATATATATATATATATATATATATATATATATGTTTTTTCGTATCATTTATCTGGTGATCTGTATACATAATTTGTTTCAGGCGTGAAAAGTAGCTTCGTAGATTGCAAAGTCGCAAAGATGCATATTGTTGCGGCGCGTGTTGTTGTTCTTGTCCTTGTTCAGCACGTCATGGCGACTATTGTCCGTGTTATCTGCTGAAGTGTTTGTTGACAAGAAGGCGAAGCATAATACGGCGTTGATGAAACTTGCATGATCTTTCTATAATGTAGATGCTGCTGCAGCTGCTGCTACAGCTGTTATTGTTGTTGTTGTTGTTTTTGTTGTTGTTGTTGCAGCTCCGCCAAGACCGTCGGTGTCCCCATCGTTCTCGTTGTCTCTCTCAATGTCGATGGTCAGTGACAAAGACGACTCGAAAAGGTAGGTCGGCCAGCCAATCAGCCGGAGCTGCGCACCTGATTAGCTCTCTCGGGTTAGCCAATGATGATGATGATGACACCACGACAGAAACGACAACAGCAACAATAAAAATGACAACAACGACGACGACGACGACGACAGAAACAACACCATTGTCATCATCAATATTAACAACATCATCATCATCAACATTAACAACATCATCATCATCAACATTAACAATAACAATAACAACAACAACATCATCATCATCATCATCAACAACAACAACGACAAGCCGCACCGCCCGGGCGGCGTTCGGTCATCGACCATCGACGACGGTGGGGGCAGCCGATTTCCCTGCCTGGTTCGTTCGCTCTTTGTAATCGGCCACTGCTGACCACGAACAGAAGATGCAGAAAAAGAAGAGAAAACGAAGCAAAAATAAAAAGAGGGAGAGACTACGACAGCGACGAAAACGGAGAATTAACAACAGCAGCAGCAGCAGCAACAGCAGTTTATTTTTATTGATTTACGAGTGAAAACGGTCACAGCGGAGCCGCGGCGGCGTCGACGGAGAAGTCACGCTCACCAATCAGCATCGATGACCCGGCGTCGACAAAAGCAGCAACAGCAACACTAAGAGCAACAGCAATAACAACAACACCAACAACAACAACAACACTAGCAACAATAGTGCTAACAGTACCAGCAACGCTAATGGTAGCAACAATAGCAACAACGACATCTACAACAACAACACTAGCAACAATAGTGCTAACAGTACGAGCAACGCTAATTGTAGCAACAATAGCAACAACGACATCTACAACAACAACAACAACAACAGTGACAATAATAGTAATAAAATGGCGGCGACGGTGGCCAACGCCAGTAGGCCCGCCTGTCGAGTCGAAGAGTGGATGAGCGGACGGACAAGCGGGACGGAACGCCAAACGTGCCAGAAAACGGAACAGGAAAACCGAAAGTGGGCTTTTACGGTGCGCTGCTTTACCAGGATTGGCCCGCGGGACGAGAAATGCGAGACGCAGCATCTCCTGCTAGGCGTTCGCACTGCCTCGAACGCCCGCAGTAGTGGGGCAAGCAACAGTAGTCGTAGCAGCAGTAGGATGACACGTCCACGCGCGTCTCGTGGGCCTCGGAGACTCGGAACCCTCATAGTAGAGTCACACACCTGTACCTGTGGGAAACCAGCGGTAGCCCTGGAACGAGACGGGCTGTCCTGTGCACGAAGCGCGAGTTGTGGACATAAGTCACACGGCCATCAACAATCATTTCAGACGGACTTTAACCCTTAGAAGAGGTTGCATGCATTTAGAAACCAAGGGGACTTCTTAAGGACGACGAAAGCTGACCAGACGGGCTAACCGCTTTGGGTGGAGAAACAGAGCAAGAGATAGGTAATTCGCGAGACCGTCAAGGATGAGCAGGGGAGCTGGGGAATTACCTGTTGATAGCGTAGGGTGTTCGCAATTAGCTCTCAGTTGTACCTACAGGATACATTGGACCTTTGATTTTTAACTTTTTGTGGGTCAAATTAGCCAGTTTTAACACGTGTTTTAAATTGTCTGAGACTGTACCTGGGATGGCAACTTGAGCACATATGAGTTTTATATAAGTTTTAATATTAGTGAATTTAGTGACCCGCCCATATCATCATTGTGCTCAAGCCACCGCAAATAAATACCAAGGCAAACAACACTATTGACCAGGTAAGTGTTTACTGATACCGTCTGTTACATCAATCAAGAGGATCTACTCAATGAAGTGTATATAAGCAATTCGGATGAAACTGCAGCTGCCGCCTTTAGCGAGACGTGACTTAGGCTTTGTTATTGAAGCAGATGCCATTCATGACGCGTGCTAAAATTCAACGACAGCAATACCTACGGCTTCTATACGATCTGCTACTGTTTACAATAGAGACTAAAAGCAAGCATAGCTTTTTTTACTGTGAAAGAGATTACTCTAAGTATGGAAACCACCGGAGGAGCAAAAGGACCGTCGATGTTGTTAAACTCTAGAGCAGCCTGACAACTTGGCGGACTGCAGAGACCACTGAAGACTTTAGGAATCTTTCCAACCTTTTTTTCAGAAGGACAATATAATCACAAACGCTAGTTCGCCGTCAAGCAGTCCAGTGTCCGGACTCATCATCAACTGGGAATTGACCCAAATAAAGAAGCTCTTTAAATTCGTATTACAAGACGCCAGGAATAAACTTGAACAGCTTATATCAATAAACCTTTGATAAACCTCGGCTGCTAATCGAATGTCTAGCAGTATTGCCCGCAAACTCGAAATAGACTCATCGCAGTGCTTCTCCGGTAGTACAAAGAGCTTACACTTTTCGCGTTGCGTGTTAATCGAAGCACGCTTGAATCTTTTGCATCGCCTGGATGTTGGCTTGGGGTGTTGTCGGGCCTCCTGTCAAAGTTGCGTCATCAAGATACCACGATCGAAATTCCAATCGAGCCTTTGCGTGTAGTTTAGCGATAGCGATACAGAAGAGAGTTGACCCACACGGGTTGCCTTGTTGTACCCATCGACTCGAGCGTCTTCCGTTGCCACAGAAGATTAGCTGGCAGTCTATACATCTGCTATACAGCTGGGTATATAGCGGGTACCAATCCTCTCACGAATTTGAGTAAGCGATATTGGTAAAGCATGTCAAAGGTGTTTTGAAAATTTGACTAGAGCTTTTCTTAGCCCTCTGTTGAATTTGATGTAAGGGGCGGTTGCATTTAGAGCCGCTTCTGCTCCTTTTTTTTATCCCACACCCTAGTTGCATAGGGGCAACTAGCTCAAGAGTAGCCATCATAGTCTTTTTCGTAAAAACTTTACTGACTAGTCAGTGCAGGGTAAATCCCATGGCGATTGGCCGCATACCCTCGTCTTTCTTTCGTAAAAAGTGGATAGCGCGAATTCTGGGAGTCGCCCGTTAACTGCAAAAATTACGAATTTACGTAACGCTTGCAACAGAGGATTGCTGTCATGCTGGCGGCAACCCACCATCAGTACTTGAAGTTGCGAAGATCGTCCATTGGTTACGTGAGGATTATCCTCCAGGCGCGCGCCTCAACGAAATCCAAGCAAATTTTCCTATAGAACCGAGGTGAGCGTGCGCGCCTTCTCTTTTTTCACTGGTCTACTAAACATAATTCTTGTACATTTAATCAGCCCTTCTCAACTATGCTGGCTGGCCGCCAAGCGCACCTAGCTGATAGTCTTCAACAGTTCAACTGTCATTCAGGTAAAATTTTCTCTTATACACAAATTAGGTTTCGCCAAGAACTGTTTTAGTATTCATAAGTGCTGGAATATCTGGAAATTCTGGAGATTCGAAAGTTGCCCGTCTATGACACGCAATATAGTCAAACACTCAATATAATTTATAAAATAGATGTCTTATAGGGCGTACAGGCCCATATGTTTAGAGTGTGAAGAACCGAGCGCCAAAAGTGAGGGGCCTGAGTTCCTTCATGAGTGTCCTCACGTCAGGATGTCGACTACAGATACAAGCGCAGGCCTTGCAACCTTTCCAAGAGCCGGCGCAATGCGATCCCTGATATGGCGCGATCTGATGAGGTGGCGGACCTCGGTTTAGGAGGCGGACATACAAGATGGTCTGGAGCCGAAGCACGCTCTTCCCTTAGGGCTACGGCAATGTTACTTCTCGAAGCAAAGGAATCTCTCGAGCATAGAAGTCTAGCCGCTCCGGAAAGGTCTTTATCAGCGAGGTGGGCCACGGCGCGGTGCGCAGTGACCGCATCGAACGCAAAGTCTGACGGCTACGTGACTTAGACCTGTGCCTTGATGCTTGGAAGATGATCAAATTTCTTCCCTTGCAGAACGTGCAAAGGTTTGAAGCGGGAATTTAGACCGATAGAGAAGGGCGAGTGTTTTTGCTGGTAGCCACCTGAGGCACTACTAAACTAACGTCATCGTCAGCTAAAGCCAGGACTAGCAGTCTTTACTAGAGGCAATTAACTGGAGCACTTCTGTAGGACCCTCAGCGACTGCTGGTCTGACTGAGCAAGGAATTATGAACGCATTTGGGTGAGCTTGGTTGGATGAAGTAGTCTCCTTGCCCCTGATGCCTTTCAAAGGCCCTGCATGCACGACACAGGGATGTGTCGTGCAAGGCTCCTTCGCGTAAAACGACGACTGAACAGCGGACGGTTTATGGTAGCCTTAAGAGCAGATTACGTCTAGCCTGAGTCTGATCAGCTGGGCTCGAGTAGTGCTGTTTCGGCGGCTGCCGTTACCATTAGACGTCCGTGGCATCCGATCTGTGGGAATATTATATATGTATATACTCTGAGTTCAAAACGGTGGCAATGAAAACTCCGGGTCATCAATGAAGAGTTCTGTCGCGCTATTGTGCCGTTGTTGCCTCGGTCATAGTTTCTCTGCTAGCTGCTGTAAATCTGTTTGCCTTATTTTGTCTTTGTCGTGACGAGATGTCGTGTCGAACGAGACGTCTTTCACCGACGTCTCTCATACACAGCAAAAAGACATAACGCTCGCCACCGAACGATGTCCGGTAGTTGTAGTAGTAGTCTCGAAGTAATAGTTCTAATTCAGAAAGATATGCTGTTCCCGCCATTTCTCTGTGCGTGAAGCAATAATAAACCTTGTGATTACAATTCCAATAACCACAACAGCAACAACAACGGCAACCAATCAGACAAGCTGCTCAATTATCGATATGTTGAATTACATACATTCGGCATATGTACCTCTGTTGTTCTTATAGTCCTTGTTCCTGTTATTGCTGTTGTTGCTACAGCACCTGTGCTTGTTGCTGTTGTTGTTGCTGGTGGCAGACTGAGGTAGTCAGTCTGACAACGGACAACACATAAGTTCTCTCTAGCTTTTGCTTGTCTTGTACGTTTTCTTCTTGTACAATAGCTTTTATGATATTGTACGGAAGAATAAAAGTAAATACAGATAATGTGGCAATGGCAATGTTGTTGTTGCTGCTGTTGTTTTTGTTGTTGTTATTGATATTTTGTTCGTGTATAAAAATGATGTTACTATTCATCCTGCTGAGTTCATTATGGTTGTTTTTATTGTTTTTCCTTTCCTTTTTTCTTTTTGCTTCATGCCATCGTCGCTATTGTTGCTAGTGTGTTCGCTGTCGCAATATTACCACTATTGCTGTAACTTTAATCACAGTTGTTAGTATTGCTGTCGTTTTTACTGGTCCACTTTCCATCGTGTGGCCCCCGCACGATGGTTATGATGAAAACGATTCGAGTCGTTTCAACAATAGAGCACGTTCGATTGTTGAATCCGAGAGGACGACGACGCGGAGATGACTGGCGAACTCCGAAACGGCCCAATCCCGAAGTGTCACGGTCGTGGCCTTAGGCTTTGTTTGGATTAAGTGTGGATTTAGTGTCTAAAAACGACTGTATAACGATGGGCATTTGGCGGGATTCGTTTGGCGACGTAATCAAATGAATTCGCGTGTGACAATTACTCAAATCGAGTGTTCGCTCGACATGTCGCTTCGATGTCGAGGATTCTTTGCGCACGCACTGTCGTAATCCGAAGCGAGCGTTCTGCATTAGATAGACAGATAGACAACGACAATGTCGGCTGTCGAGTGGTCGACGATGATGAGTGTCTGTTGTCTGAACACCCCGAGCCAGGGGTGTTTCGTTGTCGAACCAAAGCTGTCGAGCTAGAACGAGCAGCCGCCCAACCGAAGAGCCAGGCTCTGTTCGATGACGTGCGGCAACGACGTCAAAGCACTACAGCACCAAACATTGAGTGATTAAGATTGTCGTGCGGGGTTCTACGGGGTTTTGTCACGAGCTGCGCCAATTGTGCGACCTTACCAACGCTGTCAGGCGGCCGATGGGCTAAGTAGGAGTAATATACACATTTATATAGAGAAAAGAGAACTGTAGTTCTTCACCTGCCAAATGAGACCCAATACCGCTGCTATTGGGGTCGCTCAAAACGGCGGAATTCGTTGACGAATAGACTGTCCGTCTAAACTGCAATGGCCATGTGGCCACATGTTGAACCTGATCAGCGGTTTGTTATCGACTGCGGTATCATCTGTACTGCCTGCGTACGTATGTTGCTGTCTGGCGCTGTCAAATAAGAACATCTTGGCGTTGCAAGAGTCCTGAAAGGAGTTGGGAAAGCCGGTCGGCACATCAACAGCATCGACACGGCGGGAGTCCCCGCTCATTCTGGCTAGAGGGAGATTCTCCGCGCGGCCTACACGTATTTCCACGCGTCCTTCTTCTCCAGGAGGACAATCGACTTGACCTAATCCGGAGAGCCTTCGAAATGTGGTGTAGAAACAGAGTAAGTCGGTAAGCTAGACAGAGCAAAAAGAGAGAGCGACGGCGAGGGAAGGAAAGCTGGCTGCGTCTATTGGAAGTTTAGGTGGGCCCTCACATGTAACAACACACCGAGCATGCTAACTTGATGCTCCAGCCTACCGACACCGGGCGACCGGCTCTCGGAGTGAACAAGGCTTCGTTAATTAGGAGAGATACTTACAGCGCCTTTTGTATTGAGAGTGCACTATATATAGATACTAAGTTTTCACGTGGCTCGCGATGACGTTGAACGTCAGTTCACGGCTTCTACTTTGGGCCAAGCGTGCAATAACGGTGCTTCGGCTGATACTATGACTTACGTGACTACGAACGCTAACGCAGACAATGTAATTAAAAACTCTTTATTAAAAAATCCGAGAACCGATCTTGGCGCACAACTCACCAGGAAACGGAATTGTTTACAACATTGGTATTGTAACATGTTTTGTACGAATTAAGAGCTAACCACAAGGTAAGGTTATTAGTTGCGATATCAAAACAGAACTTTTTATCTTCTGACGCAACTCTGATATGCTTAACGGCCCAGCTATTATTCTTACTTCTAGGTCGGACTCAATCCCAAAGGTGAGCTCACGAAACAGTTCGAGTTGCTACAATACTTGCTAGTTAGTCGAAGGAACCTTCTAGTGATCACACCGGACCAGCAGCGCGATATCACTGCTCAAACCAGATGACCGTATCATAGAACAGTACGAGCGAACTTTGGTACGTAAAAGGAATTGTGCAATTTCACATACAATGTCCGATTGCTTTAGGATGGAGTGGAGGCAATACTCAGCAAACGCTAGAGGCAAAGGTACAGACTTATTTGGGTAGCATAATCCCAAAACTTGAGTTTGGTCGAAATAAGGACACCAAGATCGCACGAATGTTACATGGGTGTGGTGAAGATTGATTTGTTAATAAATTATATATATATATATATGTATATAAATATATATATATATATATATATATATATATATATATATATATATATATATATATTATATATATATATCTATATATATATATAATATATATATATATATATATATATATAAATATATATATATGAGAGTTAATTCTTATATTTGGGGAAGACGGAAGAGACAAATGTATTATGCAAAAACTAAGCCATATCATAATTAGCCAATAATGGGCCCGACCGCAACCGACATAGCGACTTGCAATGACGACGTGTTAAGTGTATTAATGCGGGCAATTCGAGTGGGCGGAGGGTTATCGGGACAGCGGTGGTTTTTATACACGCATGCTTGCCGTTTACTGAGTCTATACAGCTGTGTATACGCCAGTCACTGTGAACCCCGCCGCCGCCGCCGTCGCTCTGTGAAGCTGCCACCGGCGTACGCGACGATAAGGCAAAGAACGTTCATCTTGATATTTGCGAGATAAGACTCGTTCGCACTGACGATCGAGATGACAAATACACCTACACACACGTGTTGATAAGAACATATCCATAGTGAGGCTTCACGACAGAAAGAAAGCGACACAAGAAGTGCGATTGCGCCGATGATATCGTGATGTGTCGACGAGTCAAGATTACATCGAATTCGTCCTCATTGCCGTTTCTGCATTTGTACAACTTCTTCTTCCTTCCTCTGTATGTATGCATATATATATATATATATAATTTTACCCCCGCCTGTTGAAAAAACCGGCGAGGTCCCCAGCGATGACGACGACCGCGTCCACGCACCAAAAACCCTCCCCCCAGCTTGACGAGCTGCTGGCAGGCGAGTCAATACGCGTGCGGGTGAATTGGTGGGTGTATGAGTGAGCCCGGACATCTGTGGCCCATATTTCTTTGTGACTGAAACGTCAGCTCATGTCGCCAGATCAACACGTCTAATTTTTGCATAAACCTCGCACCCGAATAGCACGGACGGACGGCCGAAAAGGTCCGGCCAGCATCTCGGCCGATACCCACGATGATTTTTCTCTCGTATATGTATATATATATATATATATATATATACATATATATTGTAACTACTAGTATACTTCAAATTTCTAGTGTAGGCATAGATATATTATCAAACCTTTCGACGCTGCATGCATACATTCTTAACATTCACACTTACGTGAGGATCGACTGTATTTGGTTCAGAGGGAGCCCAGCAGATGACACACGGTTTTACTCGTAACAATTCAACCCTCGCTGCGGGGAGCGCCGACTATTACTGCATTTGCTATGCTCAGTAAGTCCGAGCGGCAAAGATCTTTCTGACGAAACAAAGCTAGTTGTGTATGGGGTGACATGATGGTGGCATAAATCTAGCCGCGTTTGAGATAACATACTCTTAATTCGCATTTATGGCCATCTCGCACGGCGAAGGCGATTTTGTAAAGTGGCGTGGACAGCAGGTACTCGAATACTTCAAGTGGACGGGGCACAATAGCGCAGAAAATGTTTAATGCTTTTTACATGACGTCACGCACGTCTGTACGGGACGCTCGTGACAAGCCTCATTAGTTATGTCGCACAATAGCATTGGCATGTATACATAAGCATCATATGTGATAGATTAGAACGCTGAAACTTAACACGGCGTCTCACGTCGGGGATTCAGCAGTGCGTGGTTGCCTTGTGCAAGAATAGCCAAGCTACAATCCCCTTTCTATAGGGCTGCAAACAAGTTTTTTCGGTTTTGTCTGTAGAGAATCATTAAAAAGCCGAAAAAACTTTTTTGTAGACCCAATAGCTTTAATATATCATATATTTTTTAACATTAGTTACAGCTTCCCAGAGATCCCTTTTCTATCATTTATTTGTCCTGTGCTTAAGGTCTGATCTGACGACACAAAGTATCATAGAAAGATAAAGCCCTTACATAAATAGGCAGTTTGTACTGACCTTCCCTGCCCTGTTTTTGGGAATGCTGTTTTAATTTTGACCCTATTTCAAGTAACCGTGTTCCACGAGCAGGTTCGGCGCCGATTTTACGGCGCGGCATTGCACTTACATAGACAGACAGTAGGCACACAGATGCGATGTGCTGTGCGTGATGAGTGTTAAGTGAGCACGCACATTACTTTCACAGGGTTTCAGAGAGGCTAAGTTGATTGTATTGTAGTTCCAGTTCCAGTTCATGTAGACGCTTGTAGTTATAGCAGGGGGGACTTGAACGGGGACGACGACGCCGACGACAACGACGACGACGGCAGCAGCAGCAGCAGTGGTGGCAGGCCTTGTGCAATTCGTCGAGATGCCTACACTCTCCGACCTTGCCTCGCGGCGGACCCCGACTATACATACGTCGTAGACAGACGAACGGTTGCCGCGAGAAAGGCCGTCGAAGGGCGCGAAACTACCGCGACAGCCGAAGCGCAAGCCTTGGAACTTGTGCTCGGGTTTCGGGGCGACAAGGTCCTGGCCCCTCGTTCTCTCGCTCTCGACTCGCCGGCGACTGCCAGCTTCGAGAATTCAGAGAGCAGTTGGATTTATGCTGTCAAAAACAGACACGCTGAGCTACACACTGGGGAGTGGGGCCAATCGGCGCGGCCTAATCTGGCCCACAGTTCACCGTCTGCTGCCGCCATTTTGCTGTAGCTGGGCCGTTTATTCGTGCATTCGATGCCAGCCTTCCAGGTGTACAGCTGTGACGCCGCCGCCGCTGCTCGTTTTATGCAGTAACTAGCAGCCAATGTGTTGTTGTTATGTATTTATGTGCCTGTGTGTGTGTGTGTTTGTGTAAGAGTATGCGTGAGTTCTCTCTCTCTTATCAGTACAGGATCATCATCATAATCATCAACAGCATGCTAATCTCACTATCGGTGCGTTATTAGGCGCTACTTGCCGCTGTGCCGTGCATTTGCTTTCCGTCTGTCGCAATTGTTTGCGTTCTTCCACCTTTCACTCGAATGATGAAAGGTGTCCAATGTGTTGACAGTTTATAATGACAATAATCTTATTAATAATAATAACGCGGAACGCGGCATCTATTTTGGGCTCCATGGAGTGAAGTCATTATTTAAAGAATTTGCAATAATACGTACCGGCCTCACAACTGTAACATTGTAATAATAATAACAATAATAATAATAATAATAGTAATAATTCGATTGACAGATAACAACGCAGCTAACCACTAGCTAAATGTTGAGCACGAATGAAAAATTATGCAGCACTACGCTGCTGGACGAATGTCAAGACGTGTTGTTCCAACTAAGCGCAGTGCTATTCACTGCGTATCGTTGGACGCAGCTGGTGGATGGAGTTCTTAGGTTGCCTTATTTGTATGCAGTATGATTTATAGTAAAAACTGACGATGCCGATAAATAAAACAGTAAAGTTATTTGGTAGACGTCGTATTGTCGTACCGTCTGTCAAATGCATGGATACCAAACTTGACACCATACTGATCGTGTCGAGAGCGACGAAAAGTTGGCGATCAATCCGGCAGGCTAGACCGTAAATATACTGCAGCAATATATAGGCCAGATGACCAAAATACAGTATTAGACAGACTAATAAACTAGAAACGCGAAACATGCTCTACATACTAAGAATATCATACAGGTTTTTACTTGGTTATGCTGTAATTGACGACATAAAGTTGCGGCGAATAATCGCGCCATGGAAAACGAAAGTACAAAAAGTATTCAGCATAATAGATGCGTGGAGAATACAGACATTGTTGCGCTGCCAGAGAGGTTCTGCTGGCTCGAGCTGAGGGCCATTCATTTGCTTTGCTTGTCAGCCGCAGAAGCTGTACATGAAATACGAATAGACGTGGTGATGCAAAGTGACGTTGAGCAGGCCAGACTGATAGAGTACGTATTACGTAACGTAAATGAGGGCGCATAATATTGTATAGAACCAGATTGTATAGAAGCATATTGTGTAGAATTGCAGGAAAAACCTAGGAGCGTGTCACTTAGTTTGCCTTTATAAGGAACTCTTATTGTGTCGGAGGTGCAATAGACTCAATGTGGCTCAATTTCTAGGCGGCCGGTTGCTTAATTCGTAACTGCCTGTATAATACTGGAGAAAATCGTTGTTGACCAGATTTATTTATTTGGGCATTTATCACCGGCAGAACTATTAGATGAGCATCAGCATGAAGGAAACATAGGAAATGTCTACATGTTTATATAAATCGTCGACATGACATAACACTGGGCAGCAAATATTTTAATAACAAGATAACTTTTGATTGTGTATACTTACTTTGATTTTTAAGCACTCAAATATTTCAGCAAAACTTCGTTAGCAAAAGGTAGAGTGGCGTGTAATAGGTTTTTACATTTATAATTATTTGGAGCAGCGCTCTTATTGTGGTAAACAAAAAAAAAAAACAACGTGAGCAGGTCTAGTGCCTGTACGTCGGGAGTACTGCAGTTAGCAATTAGGCAAGTCTTTAAGTCGCGCAGTGACATCAACATAATAATATCAATACTTAAATGCACCGTAATGTGCTTGAACTTGCCACATGTATGTACTTTAGGTAATCAACCAGAGGGATCGCTCGCTCGGACACCTCACTCGCTCAGGACCTGGATTTAGGCATTATTGCGGACGCAGTTTAATTAGCGACCCTGATCTGCAACGCAATTTTTCATTGCTTTTGAGTAAAACAACCTGTTTTCTACCTAAACCTTTACAAATTAGTAATAAGTAACCAAAAATAACTCACGCATTTTTGTGTTGTAAGTAACCAGTTGTAAGGTTCGAAGTGTGGCCTCGATTCCAGCAAGAGCTGTTTACGTGCCCAACCCATGGCGTCAATTATATACGCGACATTACCTCTACACACCTCAAGAGAGAGAGAGAGAGAGAGAAAGATAAGCGTCTTAGATATTCTGCCTCGCGCTGGGGTCCCGTCGCTGCTTCCATTTTTCTGGCCAGATCCCAAATGAAATGCTGTCCCACTGCTGATGGGTCGTAGTGCTTTCATAGTTACCGGTACGAAATAGAGACCGTCTATAGAAACAATACAAGAGACGCAAATAGGCAGTCTCGAGGACTGCCTATTTGCGTCTCTTGTATTGTTTGGCGTGCTCAGCTACACATCCTGTGCCGACAGAAGTATAACTGGGATAAGAAAAAGCTACGTTGCAGAACTGGTATTGTAGCATCCCAGCATAAGCACTTACCGTGTAACCATAAAGGCAGAGCCACGTCATTAGATCCTTTGTCGTCGTCCAGTCCGAGGCACCGAGGTTGCAGTTTTGCTGGCAACCTAGCCTTTCTAGGCGTTCTTTTATTAATTTCGTTTGCCTTTTTGTGCAGTGAACTTCCTCCCGAGCATCTCTGGTGCTCTTATTCCGGTAGCGGCAGCTACGGAAAATGGTTCGATCCAGCATAGTGCCCGGATATGGAAATAGCAGAGCTCTAAGTCAGTCTCCACTACAGGCACCTTGAGCGGCTCTAAGAGCCACCTGTTCACGGCGCGTGCACAAAGAGCCTTGGATATCTCGTGCTAGCTTTATTCTACTGCCTCCGTGCGTATATACTTATACATTCAAATTCATGAATCTCTGTGTTATAAAGACCATATATCAATAAGCATACTGATACAATTGAGCGCATGCAGTCCAGGTTTTTTTAATGTGTGTCGTTAAGAGGTGACATTAGACGTGACGTAAATAATAGCTTTTAATAGCCGAACATATGTTGTTCGGCTACTTAACCGTATCCATAATCTGACAAGCTTGGTCAATATGTTAATATACGATCGAACAATCTGAGGAATTGTGCGAAATATCAACGTTTTAGGGCATCAGGGTAGACAAGGTCAACAATATCTTCTCTCGCAGAGTGAACTCTAAATCAAAACAGTGAACGATTTGGGCTTAGGAACGATAGTCTTGTGTATATGATCTGTCATAGATTTTTGTGATACTGCAGTTTGTGACCTGTGTCTCCCTCTGCCCCAGTAAAGGTTATTCGAAGTAAATTGATTTCGAATAATCATCTGAAACAAAAAAGTGACCGCTACAATGGACTCCTTGCAGTTAGGGTGGGCATGCAGATTACAAATATCTCGTATTGTACGTTACTGTGCTAAGGCCGTTCGTCAAACAAATCGTTCACTATAATCATGCCATAACTTAACGCTGTTCCGGGAAGACACCCGCAGCGAAGGTTAACGACGCATCCAAGTACATATCGACAACTTATCGCTCATCTCAAACTTAAGACATGTATGTCGTAAGTATAAGCATTCGATTTTAAGTAAACGCTTCTTGGAATTCGTGAAGAAACACCGCTGGCTCAGCGAAACGTGCTAAGCTGGTATGACGATCCTAAGTCCACCCAAAGCTTCCTAATTATATTAGATTATCCCTAATGTATCATGGCTCTCGTTTTGTAGTTGTACTAGACTATTCGATGGGAGATTACTTCGTGATGCACTGACGCGTATGCGCGGCTTTGAACGCAACCGTAACCCTCTGTGCCCCGACTGGTAATTAGTTAGCATTGGTTTCCAGCGATATCGGTGCCTTAGCTAATAATACGCTGACGCTGATTACTATAACTATATGATGAATTATACCGTTATAACCACATCGTAAACCGATACGAATATTGTAAGGGACATGTTGTGTCACGAGTTGCTATTTCATAATTTCTTTTCCTCGTTAGCATATCTAGATGCTTTCGTGGCTGCATTCGTATGGTGAAAGAAGTGCAAAGAAGTGCTTTTTACTCTCCATTTTAATCGTGAAAGTGCAGAGTAGCCTGAACACGCATTTACTAATAAAGGATAATTGATTTATTCTTCGCTTGGCATGTATATTTAAGTACACGTGTCACTCTTTTATATCAGGAGCGCTTAGAGCGGCAGTACGGCAGCATGTATGCTACGTACGCATTCATATCATAGATGTATCCTCAAATACCTACTAGGTATTTGTCCTCCTTTGGGACAACCTTTTATATATATATATATATATATATATATATATATACAGGGTGTTGCAGGAATATTTGAAGCGCGATATACAGAATTGTAGAGCTCGTTAAAGCAAATATTTTTTCCAATGGAACATGGTCTCTGAGAAGTCTTGTTTCGGAGTGAGAGCGAAATTACTACAATTTGTGACACTAGTGTTTTTGCCCAACATAGTAGCACAAAATGTGCTGTTGCGAGACAACCAGTCTTCCTAGACAGAAACTAAGCACTCCAACGTGTTCGTGATAAAATTCTGCTCCATCTGAAGAATATGCAAGGCCGGTCAGAAGACGCGACATGGTCGCTTAGAAGAAAATTCGCCAAAAATAAAGTTCTTTATTAGCGTTCACGCCAAATACTTTTTTTTTTATTAATTTACCTTGTCTAAATTGAAAATCAAGCAAACCAATTTAAGAGTGGCCGGTCTGGGTCTCGAACCCAGTACCTCCGAATGCAAGGCAAAAGCTTCGCCACTAAGCTACCTTGCTCGGTAATATGAAACTTGCTTTAGGTAAAAAAACTAGATTTGAGGTGCCCAAGAAATTACTACTTATATTATATCAAGCCTACTTGACCTACTGTTTGACTGGGTAAAGTGAGCTGTGTTACGGCCACCCTCTAATTACCAACAGCTCACATACGGTTTCGATGCTCGCTATAACAGTCAAGGTATCAAGGGCAGTGGGGTTCTGCGGGGTTCTGATCATGAAAACGGATTGTTCATTTGGCGCATGTTCTGGATGTAATGGATACACGTACGCACAGCATGCATTTGTTTGAATGCAGATGCATAATGTCCCGCGCAATTTTCACAATGCCGAGTGATGTGATTATTGTATAAGACACCTCATTTATGTAATACACAAGACAAGTGGCGTTTACGTTGTGCTATTGTATATAGCTGCCTGCTGGAAGGAGATTATTTGGGTCGCGTTCGCGGTTGGCGCCATGGGATGGTCAGGTATGCTGCTGGTACTCGTAAAACCAATGCAATACGTTCAAATTTTGTATATATATATATATATATATATATATATATATATATATATATATATATATATATATATATATATATATATATATGCTTCTGGGTAGACTAAGTCAGGTCGCAAAAGGTATCATCTGTTCATGGAGAACTTAGAGCCATTTGGCGCTGTCTGTGAACGATGTGTGCGTGTTGTTGTCTAGCTTTCTCCGCAGTAGTAGTAGTAGTTAGTGGCAGCAGCAGCAGAAGCAGTTCATCGTGTGTTATTTTCCTGATGTAGTTAGTATCTTTGTTGGAGGCTGGCGAGCGCTTTGCAACGAGTGCTAAAATATAGGCAGATTTGCGAGGCCGACTGCGGCGTATAGATAGAGTCGGCCGCCATCTGCGCATTTAGCGCCAACTTCGCCACCACCGCCGCCGTCGTGTCGCTCACTTCCTCATCTCCGTTCGACTCAAGTGAGGTTTCTGTGTCCATCCACAGAAGCGCTCAGCATAGCATCAACGACGCATGACGATGTATTATTATTGTACGCAGAAAAGCGTGTGCGGGTGCAAGCCGGTGGTGAATGACGCACAGTTTGCCGGTGAAAACTGCGTCTCAAAAAATGTCGCTGTCTCACTGATTGAAATCATTGTTCTGGTTGTTTTTACACGTTATTGTTGTCTCTTGTCGTTAATATCGCTGCTGCTGCTGCTGCTGTTGTTGCTGTTAGTTTGCTTGTGTTTGCTGGTGTTGTCGTGATTGCTGGTGGTATGACTGTTAGCGCGCCTATTGGGGTGATTGTTTTTGCTTGTCAAAGGCCTGTGAATTATTGTTAATGCTACCATTGTTGTAGCAATTGTTGCTTTTGTGTGTTGTCGCTGCTGCTGCTGCTGGTGCTACAGATGTCGCGATTGTATCTGTGGCGCTATCATCTTTGCTATCAGCATAATCATCACTATGTTTGTCATCGTTATCTTCGTCTTCGTCACCCGCCGGGCGTCCGCTGCTGTTTTCCGGTCGGTTGACGCCAAGTTTTTCATGTTCTCGTCGCATTTGCCAGTAAAGCCAGCGTAAATCGAGTCCAAAGGTACCAACACATCCCCTCGCACATTACTAGTTACGTAACCAGTGAGTCATCGTCGTGGTTGTTGTTGTTGCTGTTAGTGTTGTTTTTATCGAAGGCACACTGAGGTGACGCGAAATGCCGCTCACCGAGTCGTAGAAGATACAGTGCCGTTTCCTGGAGATTTTTTTGCGTGTTGCGTCGGACGTGTTATGCCGGAAGTACCTTGAGGTACTCACCGAGAGCTGAGTCAAAACGCTAATTGCTAACAAATTTTTGTGAGATATGTTGGTGAGTAGCGGTGGAAGACAATTCAGTAAATATAGACAAAGATAGTCAGAGCAATGGAGCGGAGGGAAGAACGATGGCCGGCGGAACACGAGCGAAGAAACCCTCGAAAAAACGCACACAACAATTCCTAAGAACGACGACAAACTAGATGAGCAGCAGCAACAATAGCGGCGCCCAAGGAGACACCCACCTTACGCGGGCAATCAGTGGAGTATATGGCCTAGGTTTTTCGCGAGGAATAATATCGTCTTATTGTTCGGACTACGTCAACGTAGTGTGTCACGCTCACTAGGGTTTGGGTGTCGGCCTTGTTGATGACTTGAGGCAGTCCCCGTTGACTTGATACTTTAGCTACCCCGACCATATACAGTCAATCTTGGCTATACAGTCAGTCCGAACTTGGCACCGAAGGAGGACAGACTTTCACGACGCATGACACGATGTCAACCCGCAGCCCCATCGCAGATGGCGATCGTCGGTCGGTAGCAGCGATCGGGTCGCGTCGCTTCGCTTAACGCTTCCCTTAAAAGTCCTTTGTGGTCTATCACACACACAACAAGGATGATGCTGAACAGTGGTCTGCCGTGTCTTTCCTAACCTCATAGGTGCATGTAGCGAAGACGCGGCGAAAGCCTCAAGAAATGGTCTACGGAATGCGGACGGACCTTCAAGCGGGACTACGTGCCCGTTTATGCCCTCCGCTATGCAAAGTCTGTGCGCTCACCTTGTAAAAGCACCTATGAAAGTTGACAGTGAGCAGTAAACCTCACCATATTTTTGTGCATGCTTGCAAGCAATCAGGATCCAATGGCTTGTACTAAATCTAATGGCTGACGCTACCCAGTCGGTTTCTCTCGCCGTACTCCATACTTCTTCGAAAATTGACATTTTGGAGTATACATACACCTTCGTCATTTGTGTGAGTTCTGTATGCTGCTAGGCGGTTGCTTACAGTTCATAGGTTCCCCCGTAATTTCAGATGCTATATGCCTGCTTATTGCTAGCACAAACGTCACACAGATGCCAATTGGGATCAAAACATCGAATTTTAGATAAGCTCATTTCGAATGAGTTTCCCATATAGGTTTAGTTCCCTGAAATGTACTTGGTCGTCATGTCATAAACGATCACGTCATAAACGATGGCCTTTCAACGAGCTCCTTTGTGACTCTCGTGCGGTTCCTCAATCGGTCAGCCGCTCTTCATGCTGCCGAAAGGAAGCGTAGCTAGGAGCGCCTCAGAAGTTAGTGGCGTCAACAGAACCACTGTGGCTACTCTAAACTTGCTGCCTTGTTTGGTGCTGCTGCAACCGGCACGGCTACCACCGCTGTTTGGCTTGTCTTTTGGGGCGCTTCCGCTGTACGTCGCTTTCCATGGACTCGCGTACGCTTGTTGAGAGCCTGGCTTCCTGGCCTCTCTTTTTGCTGTCCCCGTACATCGGTCGCAAGCCGCCTGGCTCATTGTCATGGCCGGGGTCAGATGCCCTCTGCGCTTCTTGTCTTGTCTCGTGTTATCCTTAGTTCTTTTGTTAGGCGAGCAGAGTTTCATTGTAGGCGCATTTTATCTCTCTCTCTCTCTCGCTCTCTTTCGCTCTCCCTCTATCTATTATCGCTCCTATTTTTTCCTGCGTTACTCTAGCATGATTTTTTTTCTGTCCGCCCAGTCCGCCCTGGATAACCTCGCATCCAGCTCGGGTGTGGGCGGGTTCTATACACATTAATACACTTATCAAATGTGTGTAGGCAACTGTTGTCCTCGCGTAAAATTTGAAGATCAATTGTCTCTGCAATGGCCCGAATTGCGTCCATCTTTCTACAGGGCAGTCGGTTTATTTGGCTTGTGACGTAAGGCTATAAAGAGAGGGAGAGCGAGCGAGAGAGAGAGAAGGATAATTCGGACACCAGTATACCAAATAGTTAGTCTATAATTGATGAGTTGTTACGATTTATTGATGATCTTTATTGCGAAAGGCAGTGATACACATGTGTGCACACCAAAAGGCGTATCCGAGATATGTATCAGATTACCTACTAACTTTTATAACTGTAAATTACATATGCTGACACAATGTTTCATTTTCTTAATATTTAACAAATGAACAGTATATATATACCAGTATATGCATATGAAATCGAATTTCATGTACAGAGGGCGCTGCTATCGCCGTAGCTAGCCCGGGAATTTCGTAGCGTATTTGCTACGAAATTTCCGGGACCATGTCGAACTTTATGCCAAAAATCACCGATAGGCGAGGAGCGTTCATGTTCTGTTATTATTTGAAAAAATGTGCCGCCAAAGCGCATAAAATGCTTGTCGAAGCTTACGATGAGCATGCTCACGGCAGATTACAGTGTTTTGAGTGGGTTAACGAGTGGTAGTTTTGAGCTGAACAATAAAGCACGCGGACAACTGGCACAAGTTTGAGAACACCGAAATGCAAGGATTGTTAGACGTAGATGACACGCAAACACAACGCGAGCTCGCTGCCCAACTTAACGTGTGCCAAGCGACCGTTTGCAGACGCTTGAAGGCCATGGAGAAGATCATGGAGCTCTCAAAGTGAACTGAATGAAAGACACCAACAGAACCGATAAACCACTTGTAAGATTTTGTTCGCTAGGTTCGAATACAAGTCACTCTTGAATCGGATCGTGATCGGAGATGAAACGTGGATCTTCCTCGATAATCTCGAGTGCCAAAATCATGGTAAGGTCCTAGCGCAGCAGCGTCATCGACTGTGAGGCCAAATCGTTTCGGAAAAGACATTACTCTGCGTTTGATGGGATCAAAAAAGTGTTCTTCTGGCCAGGAATCTACAAGTTGCTCGAAAGATAGGCACAACGCATAGCTAGCGAGAGTCGTTACTTTGAATAGAATATCTTTACTCGTTATAGAATGAGAGACAATTGCTTTTTTGTTCAAAAACCGTAATTAGTATAATTAATAACTGAATTGAGCTGTATAACAATTACGGACATGCATCCAAAGTAACAAAGGGTCCGGGGTCGTCAACGGGGATTAGAAATAAACGTAAGCAGAAGTAATTCGGACGACTACAGCAGCGAGAGTAGCAACAACATTAACAGCAGTAAGAGTAGCAACAACAGTAAGAGTAGCAACAACAGTAACAGCAGCAAGAGTAGCAACAACAGTAACAGCAACAACAATAACAAGATAGAGAACGAGGACGTAAAAGACGACAGTGTCAATAATGCACTTCACACAACGCAATGCCAGAGCACGAGAGGGAGGGCGAGGGGTGGGGGAGGGCGTCGTGCAAATGGGGTGCGCCAATACCCCACAAACGCGCGAATCCGAGGGTGCCCGTGCGGTTCGCGTGTCAATCGGCAGTTTTTCTTTTGCTGCGACGGCGATACAGATCGGACAGAGATGGATGAGAGGCAACTGGTCGCCAGTAATGAAGTAGGAAGAGGGGAAAGATGGAGAGATGGAGAGAAAGGGAGAGCAGGAAGGAGACAAAAATGAGGCAGTAGTGAAGGAAACAGTGAGAGACAGTGTGAGGACGTGAGGAAGCAGCTAAAAAGCAGAGAAAAACACATAATCCAAAAGAAAAACGCACAGATAGAGGAATATGAAGGAAAACAATGGCGGGAGCATGGTGTTTTAATCTTGCCTTGGTTGAAGTGTGACCAGTTAGTTGGTGTAGTGTAGTAGGTGCGAGTTGCAAGACTTAGAGTATCTCACGCCGAACCTCGCCGAATCTCTTTTTGCCGGGTCGTGGCCAGCCGCTAACAGGACGGAGCCCAATGGAAAAAGAAGGCACTAGAGGTTCAGCCGTTTGCTGCAGGCGGTTCATTCGCCTTTGGAAAGCCAAAATAGCAACACAGACTACTACAACGACCACTACCACCACCGTCATCATAACTACATCATATTCCCATGGCCCCTCTACACGAAGGAAGGCATCATCACCACCACTAGAATAAATAACAACAACAAGGCGGACAATGAATCTGCTTGAAAAGTAGTAACGGCAATGGTGCGACGAGTGGCTCTAACTGTTGTGGTTGTAGTAGTAGTGGTAGTGGTGATAATAGCACGAGCAGATGAAGGCGGTGCCGGTAATACGGGCCATCTTAGAGTTCTTAATCCTTATGCCAATAGGTTCTTATTCTTGGAAGGGTAACGACCGCTTCTGTTGTTTCGCTACTGTCCTTCTACCAGCGAAAAATAATGTATGCATATATATATATATATATATATATATATCAACTCTGTTAATACTGAAGGGCTTCACTACAATATATGCATGTATACGCCATTACTCAGTAAATGAAACGACAAGAGAAAAGGGAATAAAGTGTTTCACTGGAACCAAGTGTGTCGAATCCATAGACTGGCTGCAGTTGCATGACCTTTCATTGTGTTTGATCTCGCAATAGTCATAACAGTTTTAAGAACAATCATATGGCCTGAGTTAAGGCTCAGCCTAGCGGACAACGACAGTGTGTCAGTCCTTGTTAGTGCTGTGCGGAATTCACAATTAGTGAATTTGACGTTTGTCTTGAAATTAATTTTATACTTGGTTAAAAGTCCAACCAAGTAGCCTTTCACATGCGTGTAAGTACATACACCCAAAGCACACATTAGAATGGACAGGCAAACTTAATAGAAATTACTTTTTCACCGGGCCTTGACTCGTGCTAATTTATCCAGTATGTATATATATATATATATATATATATATCGTCGTACATGCCAGCTTACTGAAAAACGAACACAACCAAGGACCCGGTGAAATGATGAAGTCCATTGAGTTTGCCCGTCTATTTCTGTGTGCTTTAGGTACAGATTACTTCATCTTATTGACGTCATGATGGCCATTGTGCTCATCGGGGTCGTCACTGTTCTAATCGTTCTTAATTCCCCCATTCTTTTTTTCATAAAACTCCCCCAGAATTAAATCGACATGTTAATTTGAAATAAATCAGATTTTGTTGTTGCGGCGTTTGTTTCGAATGTTGTTAGTCCTGTCCTTGTTGTTTTTGTCTGTTACTATTGTTATTATAATTATTACTGTACATCCGCATTCGCCTCATTATTACCACATTTTTTTCTTATTACAAGTGCAATTTTTGTGCCTGTAGTTATTGCTGCCGGTAACGCTAATGTTGTTATTGCTACATTTGTTGTTTCTGGTGGTACTAATGATGTTGCTGTTGTCGCCGTCTTTGTGTTTGTTCCTATTTTTGCTCCATTATTTACTGTTACTACCTGCTACAATTGGTAAGGCTGTCACCGTTTGTTCACTACCAACAATGGAAGACTCCTTTGTTCTGGAAGAGGAATAGGAATTATTTAGTAAGCCCGTGGCATAAACATCAGCAATAGCGCTCGCAACGATACGGGCTTTCAGCAAATCTGTTGCGCAAATATCAACATTATCGGTCGTGGTTACCTTATCTTTGGCATCCAAGTGTCCGTTAGTGTCCGGCAGATCGCGGTGATGGTGGTGCAAACGAGTAACTGGCGTACAACTGTGACGAACGTCACAAAGCGGCTAATTACAAACTGCGACTAACTCTAAACGTCTGCGAATAACGGACACGACGTTAAAAACACTTAATACGACGAGGCGTCTCATGGCCATTAACTTATGAATTGCAATGGTTACGTGCAAACCATGACTACGCTAGACCGGGGGTCTAACGGGCCAACGAACGCTTGCCGCCTTGGCACCTACTGCAGCAAACAACTGAGATTCTCTAACGAACTCTAATCACATGACTACGCCAATTTGTTTATATATATATATATATATTTTTTTTTAATATAACATACATATTTATTTAACATATATTCAGTGCAAAACATGTCTCGACGCTCGCAGTGGGCTTTAACGCTTGTGGCACGGACGTCGAACGCATATATATATATCTATACTGGCTGGGACCACTTCAACAGCGTGCCCCGGAGAAATGTCACGCTGGACATTGAGATCAAGGCGCTGCCTCAGATAAGCCGCAGATCTCTTATCTCCGGTTGCGAGGTTCAGCTGCTTACCGAGGAGGTGTTTGCGAATGACGTCTCGAAGGTCTCGAACGCTAGCGGTTGGGAATCATGTAGGGTAATCTGTTGACGCGTATTTCGCGAGCTTTCTTTGTCTCGGTTAGATTACCAGCCCCGCCACCGGTTCTAATGAGTCGGTGACTGTGGCGTCCCAGACAAGTATCCTGCCCCGGCTGAAGGGGGCTAAGAGTCATCTGAAGACCTGCTCCGATTCAGGTCGTTTTGTCGTCCAAAAGGGTGCCCAGTGGGGCGCTTGGAAGCATATGCAACCAGGCCCGGACCTCTTAGCGGCGACGGGCTGAACACGAGTCTTTGTGGAGTCGTCAATAGCGTCCGCGAGTAAGCCGCGATATACTTCGCCGTGCAACAATGCGCTCCAGTCGTATTGGCTTCGAGGGTTATCCGGGGCACCACTGCAAATTGTCTTTAGCTGCTCTTGAAGGCGTCTTGTGAGTTTCTTGTATTGGACAGCGCCAGATTTGTCTAGAAGTGCGTTGGCGTTGTTCTCACATCGAAGAAGGGAGAAGACTATAGCTGACCTAGCCGAGATGAGTGAATCCTTAGAAATAAGTAGTTGGGCCTGCCTTTGAGCGGAGAGTGCTAACGATAGATTAAGGAAGGGCTCGAGGGTGTTTAGAATTAACTCGTTCAAGGGACGAAGGTCGTTCAATCGCCCTGTTAGATCAGCCTCGCGGAGAAGGTGGGAGACCCTGGTAGCTGAGAACGATGAACGAAGTAAATAAAGGACGCAATGAGCGTCTGTGTGTCCAATGTGCCCTCCAGCCGATGTGCCCTCCAGCTGTCTCCTCCAGGGTCGGTGATAGTAGGTCTATCGGCCGTCATGGTCGGATGAAGACCCAGGTGGAATTTCGGGCGAAACTGCTGTTCGCGGCTATAGCTTCTTCCCCCGACGTGGTACATGGAAGCAAAAGCTGGGGAGGGGGGGGGGTGATGCTGGCCAGTCTAAGTCTGGCGGGGCCTGGAGTGCTTATTGCTGGGATTCAGGACGCCCGACGATCCGATTAACCTGGCTGCCCCTGAAACATCACCCCCAGTTAGCTTGAGATCAGTCTGGCGGACACGGTCATTCTTAAAAGTGCGGTTTTTCCGGTGATCGGCGCTACAACCTCGGCTAGGTGCAACCATTGGAGAATTCCCGCGAATTATGACGAATATTGACGGAGAGTGATTGAGCGTCGTTACTGGAGGGGGGAAGACAAAGAACTACTGGCACGAAAGAGAAAGGCGCTGTACCGCGAAAAAATTATAATGCCACTAGCAAGATGCATGTTTTAACGAGTGAATTAAGCAGATTAACGACGTTTGGGCTCATTTCGCGGCTCGACAGAGACAAAGGCAGACCACCTTCTATCAGAAGTGTTTTCTTTGTCGAAACGATAGGCTTAGGCTGGCGCCTCAAGAGTGACGAAAAGGCCCATATCAAGGCTTATAAGGACATCGGTATCTCTAATCGCAAATATTCCCGTCGATTGGGGCGTTGTCCCCAAGTAGTGCATAGCTAATTTAGGTAAAATTACGCCGTAAAAAAGTTCCGGGTGTCCGAATGCCATTTCGGAACGAAGCAAGCTGCAATTTTGAAAAAAACGTCGAACTCTGCGCCCTTGGCGAGGGCAATCGCGGCGGCGGCCGACGTGCAAACGAACCAAACGAAATGTGCAAACCTTCCTCAGGAAGACACATTTGCTTACGAAAAAAAAAACACAAGAAAAAACAACGATTGACCGCTCACCGATGAAAGGTCGTCTTGACTTCGCCCACGATATGATGTCATGGACCACTGAGGGCCCACGATACGATGTCATGGACCACTGAGTGACACAGAGTGCTTTTCTCGGATGAAAAAGTTTAACTTTGTTGAACCGGATCGATTTAACTATTATTTGCACGATAACCGCAAACAAGAACGGATTTTGTCAAAACGTCACAGGTTCAGTGGTGATCTGGGCCGCTGTCGGGTATCATACAAAGTCGTCGATTGTGTTTTTAGACGGTCGTGTTTATCTGACGCGCTATAGGGACAAGAGCGATCGGTGCATTTTGAGCTGATGGGAGGGCCAGACTTCGTTTTTCAATACGATAACGCCCCGATTCACACCGCCAGGCTGATCGGAAGCTGGTTCGACCAACGTCACATTGAGGTCCTACGCTTGCCTGTAGCCTCACCTGATCTTAATATCATCCAGAATGTGTGGAGCTGGCTCGCACGATAAGTTTACACCGACGAAAAACATCGAGCCCTGGGACGAGCTCTTGCAGGACGTCATCCAAAATTTGTTCAACACTATACCAAATCGCATTTTTGAGGTTATCCGACTTAACGGGAAGCTCACTGAGTATTAAGTATAGTTGCTGGGTGCCGTGAAATGAGCCCAAACGTCGTTAATTCACTTAATTCGCTCGTTAAGACATGTATCTTGCTAGTGGCATTATATTTTTTTCGCGGTGTAGCTGTGCCAAATGTGGAAGCCTCGTGGTTCAAAGTAATCCGAGACCCCAAATATCGATGGAAATCTCCGCTGTTACTCTTAGAGCATGTATCGCTGTGATCTTTACACGATTGGCTCTAATAAATGCGTAAAGTGTGGCAAAAATAGGTGGCCCTATATTTTTTTCAAGGACTGTATATATATATATATATATATATTTATTGTTTACTGCTAGGGTTACAGGGGTATGCAATTAAGATGTGTGTCTACACAAAGGCTTGTGAGGAGCGCTACCAGTTGACAGCGGCAGCCTAAATATACATGTAAATATATATATATATATATATATATATATATATATATATATATATATATAGATGGCGGTCATTTATGCGGCGTGCCGGGAGCCAGCCACTACTCGGAGTGTGAAGCGGCAGCGCAAAAGTGACGTGTCACTGTAGGAAGATTCGTGTCCACATGTGCTACATATCATCAATTCCAGCAAGCATATGTAGATATGCAGCACACTGTGTGTTAATAGGAATGATGATAATAGTAATTGTGCTTATACAATACAAATATCTCCTTTATTTAAAAATGAGTCGAACAAGGGAAATGAATCGCTCGCACTTGCAAGCTAGGCGATTTGTTCACCAAACAAATTAGCGATTAACGACTGCCACACTGGCAATCTCAGACGGGTGAATGGAACCGTGACTCCGTAGGCTGTTTGATCGTACGTGCTAGTACCTATAAATCTGATCATTGCGTATGAGGTCTTTAAGAACGCGGTAGTGAACACGACGCTGGTACTCCGCGACACTTGGGAGTACGACTCTGCCACGCGTCAAAAGTGGCCACACGTGAGCACAGTATGACCATTTTGGCACTACTAGGGCACCATAAAGGAGCAGGTTTTTGGAGGCATCCTGTTATGAGAATACCCTTAGTATAAGACTGCTCAGTCGAGAAGCAGTCTTTGCTGAATCGGCAATGCGTGCCCGAAACTTGACATGCCTATCAGACGTAACCCCTAGGTCCTTGTAAGATGATATAAGGAAAACTTTTAGGTGATACGTGATGTTGTAGAAAGCTGTCTTCAGAACCGCGCACTTCGGAACTGAGATTACCAAATCATTTAGCTTACGCTAGGTAGTAAAACTATAAATGGCTGCTTGAATATTCATGCGATCCTTGTTTCCTCTGATCTGGGCATACATTCTTAGATCGTCTGCATACATTTTGTATGTTATGTTTAGGTTGCGCAGACGTACAGCCATGTCCTGAGCGAAGATTATATACATAGGTGGGCCTTAGCAGGAGCCTTGAGGAACCCCAGAAGGACATGGGAGCGCTCCGAGACCGAGTCACTGACTTGTACGGCAAAGGTGCGATCTGTTAGATAGGAGTGACACCAAGCCAGGCTTTAAGTGCCAATTACAAGCGCCGCCATTTTAAATAAAAGAATCCTATGATTTACCCTTTCAAATGCTGGGTCGAAATGAGCCCAAACGTCTCGAAATTAGCCCAATCAAAGTAAACCGTATGTATGGGGATGACCATGTTACGCGCGATAGCCTAATCATGACACCTCGAGAAGTTGAGTTCCAGTGAAGCGCCCCTTTCTAAACCCATCCAGGAGTTTATTGGCCCCTCGAAACTGCAGGTGAAGATTGTTGCCAGAGGTTCCCCAGGGCCAAGGCCACCTCGTGAAAGAAAATTGGCGGGAGCCCGTCAGGGTTCATACTGTACTTCCTCACGCATAACATCTGATTTTTCAGCAAACTCCACAGCTATGTAGCCGCCACAGGTAAGGGGAACTACCCCTGTCTGATAATTTAGACGCTTCTTGGCGTAGTGGAAGAAACGCTTAGTGTCATTGGGATCCAGCTTGTCTTCTTCTATACGGTAGCGCAAATAAGATAATGCGCGGTCTAGTTCATGGGACAGCCGTAAGCGCTATACTTCAGACAATCCAGACAAATCACGGCTTAGACGCGCGGAGAATCGAGCGATGCATTCGTCGATAGGAGACGATCGGGCACAATGCTGCGGCGAAAAACAATCAACAAGGTCCAAAGAGATATTTACGAAGGTTTCATATTGATCGTTGGCGGCAAAGCACATGGAGAGAATTTGGCGCTAATCGAAAGGCATCATTTTCGCACAAATTGCGTCGAAATTGGCCTTCATGTAGTTAACCCTTGGTTTCAGGGGCATGGATGACTTGCCTATGAACAGTTCAAAATAGACAACCATGGGATCAGACTTAACAGGCGGAGGGCGAACATCAATGTTAGCCATTATATCCTCGTTGTCAGTGAGGTTAAGATTCAAAACATTGCTACTTCTTGGACGAGTTGGGCAGGTGACAAGTTAAGTAAGTCCAGATTCAATACAGAGCGCCGTAAACAAATGCTCCTTGCTTTCGGGTGGTCCAGTTAGAGTCAGCGGTTTCCAGTCAACGGACGGAATGTTCATATCCCCCAGCAGAAGAGCGGGGTAATCGATTTGGACAACTTCTTCCAGATCTTCACAGAGTAATGCCATGCGCTGCCTCAAATACAATGTCGACCTAGTTGGGGAAAAATACACAGATCACCCGCTGACGCGATGTTGAATCACACATAACGTCCACAGCAATGACCTCGGCTGCTGACTGAGGCATGTAACCTCGCAGCAGGTTAGCTCAAGATTTACCGTCACTGAAGTAATACCACCAATATCCCGGTCATGTAGGTTAGGGAGTCACCAGGTTTTTAGTGGGTTTGAGAGTCTCACACTACCCAGACTAAACGGTGTCCGTTATTTTTGTTCCCGGCCCTGTAAAAAAAACAGCTCAAATTTCACAGGTATGCAGACGCCGATATGCAGATTCGTCCCGCTCGATCTTTCCGAAAGACCAAGTAGCGACCACCAATAGAAAGTTCGGCCGACGACAGGTTGTCGGTGGCCCATGATTCAGTTATACAGATGATGTCAACGTGGTGGAGCACGGTGTACAAATTTAAGAAATCGCAAGCTCCCCTTTTTGTAAGCGATGCGTCGTTAAAAAGTACGTAGGCGTTGGGCTTTTTTTGGGGTTGGATACGTAGCTTGGGAATTTACCGGTCGAGGTCCGGGGTAACGTGGGGCTGAGAAGGCGCCAGTCAGAACGCACTGGGAAACTCATCAACTGTCTCAATCCCCCCCTCGATCTCTAAAGTCCATTACTGTTGTTCCGTGAGTCCACGCAGCATCACAAAATAGTTTTGGGTAGTCAATCTGTGACACAGTTATTATGAATGACGCATGAGTGGTAAATCGAGGTTGTGCTTTGCGTATGGTGAGAGGGCTGATAGAATGCGATTTTAGATGTTTATTCATACGTCTTGTCTAGATTAGATACAAAAACATCTTTGTGTTTTACTTGAAAGCGAGCAACGGGCAACTGAGAAGCGGTTAAAGTTAAGTCGGCTGATCTCTCTCTAATCGTTGCCGCTGCGACTGGGACGACGAGGAAGAAGACGAGTCGCCAACCCGAAGAAAGCGTACATAAAGTAGTACATTGCAGAGAGCCTTTTTGGGCAAAATATCCCACTTGTTACAATTGTTGTGAATTTAATCATTTTGTAAATTTTGAGTATTGAACATAAATAAATTTGCCGTCTGAAGAGGGTGGCCATGTAAAAATAATATATATATATATATATATTATTTTTACATGGCCACCCTCTTCAGACGGCAAATTTATTTATGTTCAATACTCAAAATTTACAAAATGATTAAATTCACAACAATTGTAACAAGTGGGATATTTTGCCCAAAAAGGCTCTCTGCAATGTACTACTTTATGTACGCTTTCTTCGGGTTGGCGACTCGTCTTCGTCATATATATATATATATATATATATATATATACATATATATATCGTCGAATTCGATGTCTCTCAAACCAGTCCGAGCTAGCCGATTTTTCTTTCAATGCCATTATCTCCAATCCTTTTATCAGTCTCTCCTTCACCCTCTCGCACTATATCTCACTGGCTCATTTCTCCATCTTGTTCTTTTTCATCCTGCTTTTGCTGCTTCTGCGCCGGCTAGTTTCCTGCCACAGACAGAACAACAGACAAGAAAGACTCTTCTATCTCCCTCGTTTCTATTTCTATTATTCTGTTGTCAGCAGGCATGAGTGGCATGCGATGTCCAAGCGTATCGAGCGTGTGCAGACCTCGGCTTCGACCAGCTACTTGAACATCGGTGCAAACAGCTCCATGCTATGTCGAGCAGCAACTATACAGTGGAAGTAAATGTGCGCCAAAGCTTCACGCAAAGATGCAGCACTTCCGGCTGCCTTCAAACGGCCGCCTGGTTCACTGGCGGGCGGGTGGGCTGTCTGTCTGGCAAGCAGGCAGATGATAGGGTTGCGAAAGTCCTTGTTGAAGTCGTAGTCATCGTAGAAATAGTACCAGTTGTCGTAGTAGAAGCAGTGCCAGCAATAGTTATGTTGAGCAGCAGAGAGAGAGAGAGATAGGGGAAGAGTGTGATAGAGAAGTAGGGAAACAATGAGAGAGAGATAGGAGAAGAGTGAGAGTGAGAGAGGGAGAGGTAGGGGAAGAGTGAGAGAGAGAGAGGTCATTGCTACAGTGGCGGACGGTGTAGCCAGATACAACATCAGCAGCAGCGGCAACAGCCGGATCGGGCGCCCATTTGTCTCCTCCGCCTCTTCTTGATGTGACAGGAGTCGTAAGCTGGAAGCGTGGAACATGCAAAAGGGAAAACTCGGTGTCGAGGTCTTCTTCGAGTAAAGACACACACACCTATGATCTTGTTGTGACCTTCTTTCCCGTGTTCGACGCTGCTCCGCAATTGCCTTCATGTACACTGCTATCTCTGCTACTACTGACCTCTTTGTACTACTATTGTACCACCATGCCTGTTGGTAGTACAGCCAGCAGACTTTTCAATGTTTAACCTCACCTACGTCGGATCACAGAAGAGCCACGTATTGCGTTGGGACAAAAAGTCGAATAACACCTATTTTATTTACCCTCTACTACCTGGTACTAAAAAAAAAACACAGCGTCAGTAAAGTATAATAATAATGCTGATCGGTTGAATAAGAATGAATTATGGCAGATACGAGTTAAATGATTTAAGAATGAATTTCATTTATTTGGGGTGCAAAATTGCATAGCATGTATATATACATATAGGCGAATCAATGCAACAGTTAACACACCCAAGATATATTAAAATTAATAAGACAAAAATGATATGAAAAGCAAGTGTATGCACATATCAGCCACATTGCAAACTCCCGGTTACTAATGGTCGGGTGTAGCCGAGTTAAAAGAACTACAAATATAGATTCGCGTCAAACCTTCGTTACGCACTTAGCTGCCTAAACTCTAACTCACTCACTTATCATTTCATCACAGTAAAACATCAGCCACCGGGTGCAGCAAGACGACTCTTCGGGGCTTTTTTTCACGAAGTTGAGGATCTAACAGATTTCTGCAGTCTTCTTTCTGTGCGCGTAAAACCTAGACAATTGCCTTGTGGCCCTTCTAAATGGAAGGTGACTTAACAGTAGAAACGTTTTCTACGAACGTTCTTGGCTCATTTCTCAACTGGGCTTACCACCCCAAGGAACACGCACCTGTTACCTATCCATAGGAGGGGGATTACGCCGTTTCAGACGCCGCGTGAATTGTAAGCCCAACACCTGACAGCGGGCCGCATTTGTTGTCAACTGACGCATAGGCCTGCGATCAAATGCATAAGGGCAGATGCCAGAAAAACCTGCGTTCTAGAAACAATTGTCTACAAAGGAATATCACAAGCTTTTGCAGACAGTCCTTTCAGCAGTAACGGACGACACGGGGTAGGATAAGGTTACATGATGTTTTCGACTTGGTTCTGTTTCGACTTGACTATGTTTCCATCGGTTAGCGCACCGGATTAGCCAGCGACTGGTGCAACGTGCGGCATGATACCCTTTACAAGATACTTTGCACTCTATACGAAACCAGACGCGACCGGAGGAGAGACATAGGTGCGCGGGTTCGAGCTCCACCTGCACATTTGTATTTATGGGGGTCCGTCTATAAAGCAATGCGAAAAGCAGGCCCGTGGACGTTAAATATTGGCTAGTGATCTGTCCGAGAAGTTTTATATATTATTTTACCATATACAAAAGCGCAACTTCTCGTGGAAGTCTTTTGTTCCAGAACGTTTACGTCAAGTCTAGAGCTTGCTGAACATGAAATATGTTGGGGCCATAAATGACGAGGTCATCTGCATACGGAAGTACTTCGACATGCTCCCTGGCCCCTCCGGTTTTCTCTGGGAGGCCATTTAACAGAACTAAGATAAGAAGCACACTCAGGTTCATCCCGTGTGCCAGTCCCGTAGTCTGCCAGAAAGGCAAAAGTGTGGCTACTTGATTACAATGCGCATTCTATGATCTTGGCTAATTTCTGCTAAAAGACGGAGCACGTTTGGAAAGGTTTCTACCTCTGCCAGCGCCCGTAGGTTGCTGTCTGTAGGTGCTGGGTCACCGGCAGAAGACTTAAATAGTCGTTGGAGACGAATAGGTGTTGGAGTGAGGTCGCCGTTTCTCTTGATGTCGTGAACGGCTGCATGAGTCGTTCGGCGCTGGAGTTGCTACGGACGCCAGGGCAGAATTGATGTCAAGTTCAGAGCCCTTCAATTGAAATCCGTCGTGATCCGGACTCATCCGTCCGGATTTCGCTTGGGCGTTCCGAGTCTCGTGGGCGCCACGAGGATAGCGTGGCCGTCGTACGTTAGACGGCCGCCATGCTATCTTGGCGATTACCTCATAGAAAAAAAATTAAAGAGTACGCGCTTCACATCAACCAACAGTTGTAGTCAAACCAAGGCCTTTTCTTATAAAGCAGCAGCAAATAGCCTCTTGCTAAAACAAGGGTAAGAAAAATAGGCAGAAAGCATGTAGACCTCTAATGAGCTTTTTAGCAGCGCGAGCGTCGGCTCTGTTTCCACAGGCCGAACATACGCGATACGAGACTTTTACGAGCATCCTGCAGCGCTATGGCGTTGTCTCTGACGAGACGGGTAAGGTCTGCTACGTCATGGCTGAAAATGCGGAGACTCAGCCATTTGGTCTTCGGGCTTGATTTGACGAGTTGACGACAGGTTCATCCATAGGCGTCTTGTTGTAGAAATGCCATACATTTGCGAAAGGGGGGGGGTGACGCATGTGCACTGGGCATTCCCTAAATGCATGGAAACCCAAATTAAGTCCATATGCGTCTGCGCAGGCCTGTGACTTGGAACCAGAGAAGACCGCAAACTTGTAGCTGCGGTAAACCAGACGGAGTCCTCGGCCGGCCTAAGGTATCGTGTGTGGACGAAGCGTGAGGCCCATTGTTCAGTAAATTTACTTTTTGAAATTTAGTCATGCCTTCTACTGCTGTATTATATTTCATTCTGAACAACCACAGCCGGACACTTTCTTCATACGCATTGAGGTTTTCGAATCTTGCATCTCTCGTCTTTGAGGCGGTTAGAATGCTGTGATTGACTCAATAGCAACTGCGCCAAAAACTGCCTCTTCGTAATACAATGCGTTAATTACTTGCGGCGTGGTACGAAAGTCGCGAGGATGCAGCACGTATAAGGTGAGTATAGTTTGCAGACCCCGAACTGCAAGTGTGTCAGACATATTGATACTTTAACCATAATTTCAAAACCGCCTTTGTCTAGTGTCGCCTCGTCCGCATCTCTGCTTTCGTTCGCTAAATCAGCTGCGACTCCTCGAAAGCGTATAACATGTATAGTTGAATAAATAGTTGGACGAATTTACACACACATATGAGTATATGCGCAAAGCTACCGTCTAGACGACACTGTATATACAAACTTCTAAGGGACGGCGGCTGATTTAGGGAATTATATTCATGTACGTGTGCGTTTACGTAGAATGTATAGAATGTAAAATAAACTTAAAATCAAGCAGATAGATGCACAGCTGATATAGGAATTTACCGACAATTTACATAACAGGATTATAATCAGCTCTGAAATTAAATGAATGGAACTAGCATACGTATAATAGCATCGCATCTGACACGTGCGGTGTATCAAAATGCCAAGTTATTTTCGAGAAGAACACAACACATGACCACACGCACAACTTTAAGCATGATTATCTGATTGATTGATTACTGTAGAGATACTGAAACCGATGGAAAGCCCGAGTCGGTGAAAAGTTATCAATCAGTTTCGCTCGCAAGTACAGTAAGTTTAATTGGAGAACGAAATTACTAGATTATCCATGATCTAGAGTAATCACTCTGTAGTTTTTGTAGAGAGTATGATATTGGACGCTATCACATATCATACTCTCTACAAAACCGCGCGCGCTAAAATTTGCCAAACGCCTTTAGCCTCCGAAGGTAATTACAAATGTTTCTCAAATACTACTTTTATCGAACACGGGTACCGGGGGTAATTTGAAAAGTCTGGAGCGAGTCAGGCAAAAAGGCGCATTTAATTCAACCTCTTTCACTGAAAGCGAGGACATACAAAAAGCGCGTACCACACAAGCTGACGGGACAAGTATACTCAGGTTGAATGGCTCCGTTAGGGAAAGTTATAGGTACAGGTGGCCTCACATGTTGTTCCATCAGTTGATAATGTTCGGCCGCTAAAACAAAAATGTCACCTTTAATTATATAGAAAGGGGTGTGTGCTACTTTTTCTTTTTATCTTGGCCATACCTGTATTGCTTCCAGAATACGTACTCAAGTAAGGAGGACGTGACTATTCGCTAAATAAGCGAGTACAATTGCCACGGTCTTTGGAGTGATGGATCACTGGCTCCTTTGTTTATTGGAATGTGCATAAAAGAAAGTATCCTAGAAATTCATATTTTGCAAGTTGACGTAGACAAGTTTGCTGCCTTGCTCGAAAAATGAGTCTATAACAACGTCAGCCGTCACGCCTTGAGGGCACCTGACACAAAGTCCCCAGGAGCGCTTTCTACTAATTTCCTATATTTAGCCAGACGGTGCTTCTAGGTGGGAGAAAAAACATGTGATCCTAGGAAGAACAAGAGATGTATAAAAGTGAATGCACACATGAGGGTCGTAAGATTGAAGCAGCGGAAAATGGTAGATCTTGGTATGGTAAAGACAAAAATCGAGATCAGAAATAATTCATACACCTAAGTCACGTGTGTAAGTAAGAGATGTAGTCGTTCGTTTTTTAGCCCTCTATGTTCTCATATTTCATTTATTTTTACACCATATTGCAGTACTACGCATTTAAACGGTGAGAAAAGCACGCTATTTTCAGAATACCACACATTAGGTGGTAGGTGCTTCTTTATGCCCAAAACAAAAATCGTATACAGAGGATGGGACAAGCATTCCCTTATGCACACTATATAATGTAGGATAATGTTAGTTTATCACAAAACTCTACTTCAAAGTGACAGTCACTTAGCAATACCCTCACCCATTGCACTATTCGAATGCACGGCTCGTTGCAATTTAAGGAGCAGTGACCCACTCTGTCGAACGCTTCCTTTTGGTCAAAATAAACGCAGTGTAACGTTCTTCGAGCATTTGAAAGCATGAACCAATCCTGGGTCATCTAAAAAAGCTGTGTAAATGTAGACCAGTTAGTGGTAAAGCCGTACTGTCAGGGTAAGTGAGTTGAAATTAGGAAAAAATTTAAGTGGTTAACTGAGACTTTCTGAAAGACGCAACTTGGTAAAAAGCATTGCGAAACAGACTGGTAGTTTTCAGCATTAGCATTCAAGCTCTTTTTTGGACTTGTGTGATAAGCCCGAGCCTAAACGAGTCGGGCAGAGCAATGTCGTTATAATTTTTTCAAAGATGAGTCTGAGTTGCTCGGTTAGGAATAACGCAAACTATTTGAAAACAATGTATCTTACAATGGCTTAAACACAATCTCTTCAAAGTAATAAAAAAAACGTTGGACACGCTTGAATAAATAGAAATAAGCTGTGTATATATTCTAGTTGTATGGTGTAAAAAGAAAAAAAAAATGGATGAATGTTTTAAGGTTGTAGGCGGAACAGAGACCGGAAAAAGTGAATAGATTGCATTCTTATGAAATATAGTCAAGCCATCATATAGCCGTCATCTTAGGACCTAACGTGATGGGCAGAATGATTCAGTGCCTTTCAGTCGATTAATGAGGTAGCGAAGAAGCGAGCGAGAATCTATAATGTCCAGCCTGAACTCAGACATAATACAAAGCCTTCTAGTCACGTTCATCAGCTTATGCTAAAAAAACTGAGACACTGAGTTCTACACGCCCTGAGTTTATGAACAACACAGTTTTTATAAGTGTCAATGTATTGAGTGTGACTACATGGGTCAGCTAGCGGACGAAACATGTACGTGAACAGTAGTCAACACATTTGGAACACATCTCACTGACATTCGGACAATCCATAAAAGTGCAAGCTCAGTTCACAGCATCTAGATGACCCTCAATGAGAGCGGCATTCACCTGCATCCCACATCGAGCGAATATTGCATAACCCATTTCCCAAACTGCAGAGCCTAAATTTCAATTCCACAGAGTCAGTGAGCATAAGTTAGGAGTTTAAGTCAATTTTCTAAAGATTGCAGTCTCCGACTGATATATTATTGATGTGTTTCACTCTCTGAGAACTGTTCTTTAAAAGAGTCGCATTACAATTAATAAGACAAAAGCTATCTTGTTCGGAAATTAAGTCAACATAAATGTATTCACCCGGTAAACTAATATCAACGTTTACGACACCCAACAAGTTCGTTACCAGGACACAAACGCTTCCTTCTTTATCTTTACAAAAGACTCTGTTTCTTCGTGAAATGATTTTCAACATGCATGCATATGCATTTCAATAACGTATGCCCTAGATATCGAAACATCGCTAGTGTCACATAGCAAAGAAGCATTTCCATATGCATCAATAGCACCTGGTTTAGCCCCTGATCTAGAATTCAAGCAAGCGGTAAGGCATGTAACCGATACTTTGCCCCCAAGCTTCAGATCAATTGACGTGGGTCAGCCAAGCTTTACCAACGTGACTATTATACCGCGATTCAATATTTTAGGTGCGATGTGTCAAATGTGTACGGGCTTATGTGTGACCACCATGCAGGATCGAGTACAGTGTGTTCATCCTGCTCAGTGACGCACAGACAAAAAGAGGAATCAGAACTGTGTATAGCGCTGAGTTGCCATACTGCAGGGATTGATTTGAGCTTCTCCGGCGTTATATAATTAAATATATTAAGCATAAATGATTTTATCCGTAAAACTGCTATCAGACTGACTATGAATGTTCCAATTAGGCAGATGGAATGGCTGTGAACGCAATAATAGCCAAGAGTTAGTTCCACTTTTTTCACTTCTATATCAAATACCGCACAGGCGTAGCCCTTTGCAAGAACTGTACCGTGTATACTAGAGTAGAGATTATAAATATTTAGTCTGAATAATATGCACATATATATATATATATATATATATATATATATATATATATATATATATATACATCAATTAAAGAGGGCTGTACCCGCTGACGTAAGATATTACATTATCGATTTCAGCGGGATGTTGATCACGCAAAGGTGTGAGTCCAATACCATGTCTTGCAGCTTCGGTTGGCTAAATAAAAATGCCGTAATATTAATATGTCCTTTTGTAGAATATTATATATTATGACAAAATAAGTAGTCATCCTGTTCTTCCATACGTAAGTTGCTCTAAGATTTTAAGAAGCAAGACAGCGACGATTGAAAGGGTTGGTTATCAGCGGTCTTGATGCAACATTGTTAATAATACTGTTTAATATAGTACTTAATGTTCGTTCTGTATAATAAAAAGATGCCATCAAAGTATTGCTCGATCGTGACGCAAAGAAAAATATACATCTATAGACAACCTATTCGTACACATACGCATTCAGGTCATTTTGCTGACTCTGGCCGAAAACCGCAATCGTTATACAACAATACCAAGCGTTATCGAGTGCGATAATCTGAGAATACGTGGCCTGAAAATAGACGACATACAGGCGAAGCAGAAAGTTGGAGATTCTACGTTTCCTCTAGCTAGGTTACGCCAGCCTATGCCGGCCTGTTGTTTCCATTACAAAGAGAATCCGAAATTGCGAGAGTGTGCGTGCATACATAGTCATGCACGTCATAACGCGATGCATAAAACAGACGTACAGTCAGTAAGAAAACGTAATTTGTCCCTCGTAACCGGCAAGTATGATGACTGTTCCTGTTATCAATGCTATTAGGTTATTGTAACCGATTCGAGTGCGTCAACGACGACCACTAGCACTACCCTATTCTGGTTGACGCTTGGTTTTTATGACGATCGCTATATAATTGGCTTAGCGTGTTGTTGACAGACATCTCTAAAGCTTATCTGTAATATTCGTTCAGGTAAGCGCGTCTGCCTGACGTAAGGATGACTGCGTCATTTGAACGCACGAATGTGTTTAGGTCTCTTTTCAATTGTAGGGTTTCAGGAATATATGATGAACTCACTACAAGGACTTGAAAGCGCTTTTACTTTATGTATTTATTTATATATATATATATATATATATATATATATATATATATATATATATATATAAACATTTATCCACATTTTTTATATATTGCGCATACATCGCTAGTGGGACATACACTGGAAATATTTGCGCGCACGTTTCATTAGGCGTGTTCCTGGTATATATAATACAGGCCACACGGTAGACACAACATGGTTATGAACGCTTTGTTTGCTTTCCTAGGTTGTTGAAGGTGTGACATGAATGCTAGGGTAGCAACAACGATACTATTACCTCGCTTCAAGCAACAAGTCCTTACGTCACCTACCGGTCTGATTGACAATCACATTAGCTCTCTCTTTCTCACCCCTCTCGCTCTCCTCTTTCTTTTCCTCGATTATATAGGCTTGCAGTCGTGTTATAAGCCAATGGGATGAACAGAACAACGGATGGACAGTCCGGCCAGAGGGACGCCATAGATAATCGCGGCTTTTCCCGTCTACCGAGCTGGCCTCGCGGTCAGCGACCGGCCGTTCTGTTCGAGTGTACTCTGGCTTGAACGACCTGGCGTCCGGGGAATTTGTTGCCAAGGCCACGACAGCTCTGTTGCCTAAACCACAACCGTGCATGTAGTTGCTGTCGCTAGATGGGGTTCTATTATTATTATTATTATTATTATTATTATTATTATTATTATTATTATTATTATTATTATTATTATTATTATTATTATTATTATTATTATCATCATCATTATTATTATTTTACTGTTTTTGGCATTGGCATTGCTGTCGCCACATTCTTGCCCCCCGCCGCGGCCTACGCCGCCTCTGCAGTGTTTGAAACCGCTGAGGTTCAGCTGAGACTCATCATGCTCGGCAACGCAGTACACGCGTTTAACACATCTAGAATCGCACCTCTTGTTCTCAACTTCCTCATCACATCGTCGCACAACCGTGATGTCAAATACGAAACGCTACCCGCGTAGATGAAGTCCACAAGTCTAGAGTCACGCAAAGTCTATCAGTCGTGTGACTCCCATGGCGATGTGGATCGTACAAACAGAGCGATAGATGCTGGGTACTTTTGTGTAACTAGATACTTGATACTAACCAAGAATGTAAAAAAAAGCTTGTCGTCATACAGCTCTCCAAAATTAGGGTTGATACAGCTGCGCGTCGCGTTCCTCAACAGCGGGCGGTCACGTCGAAGTCTTTACCCCCGCTCGTCGAAGGCTTTACCCCTGCGCCGTTGGCCAGCGTCTCCAGTGTAAAAACACGAACGATGCTACAACATATCTGTCAACAGCTGATTGATTCATAACTACGAGATGCACAACAAGGGCGTTGCAGGAGAGTTGCCTTGCAGGCCAAACAGCATATATATTCATAGCCATGCTATGCCTATCGTCTGAGCGTGGGTGCCTTTTGACTTCCTTGCCTACGGCTAAAGTATGTGGTAGTGGTGGTGGTGATCGAATAAGAAGAGCACGGCACGGCGGCTCCTCCACTCACGCCGCTCGTGTCAGAGTCAAACATATCATCCATGGTCGGGTGGATCTGCGTGGGTTTCAGCAAGCAGTGCTGAACGAAGCTGCTGGCGGTGGCCAAAGCTAGTGGCATTGAACCTTGGCCTCGTATTTGGGCTCGCCGATACAACTTGTACGCCGCTACACGTGCGTGCAATGCAAGCCACCGCGGTCAAGCTCGCAACGATCTTCTTTGGTCGCCGTACCATTGATGACATGACGAATTCATTTTTATATATATACGTATAAATATATATGTATATTTTTTTTCCGTCAATAGGCGTACACCGACGTGTGTGTCTTCGGTTTGTCGTACTCGGGGGTGACGAAGGGGGTCCGGTCTCCTCTCTGGGTTCGGAAAGGGACAGTCGTTGCCCTAAAGCGGCCTGAGGCGATGACAACGACTCACGACTTATCTGTCCGCATCGATGACTGGTTTCAATTGAAATTTGGTCGCAATTCGGGGCTCAATGGGCAGCTTTCGGGCAACAGCAGCAGCAGTCCAGCCGTCCGCTACTTCAGTTTCGGGCGTGAATCAGGTCCGATGACGGAAGCGCTTCAATTTATTGCCGTGACCACGCTTCAATTTTCAATTTTTTTTCTTGTTTTCTGGTTGGTTGTTTCTCTTTTTCACTAGGAGGCCTAGGAGAATAGTTGTAACGGAAAAAAAACCCGCACTGAGACGTGCGGCGTACATAAGGTGTCGATATGATGCAAATTATGCAGATCTGCGCATAGTACAAGGAAGACGTTCAGTGACGTCGCCCTAGCACTGTCGTCGCAAAGCTACATTTTATGACGTTGACTATTGTACTAGACTATCGTCGCTTAACATCGTCTGAACGAAGGAATCTGCAGTTCGACACTTTCACATGACCTTATATACGTATACTAATAGGTCAAGGAAGGTGCTGCATGTATATATACATATATATATATATATATATATATATATATATTTGGGCGAGCACTGCCGAATGTGCAAATGTATTATAAATTATTAATAAGTCATCGCAGAATTTTCTATATATATATATATATAAAGTCTTATCGGCCAACGTTTAGTCCACACGATGCAATATGCCACACCCAATTTAAAGTTTACATATGACTTACATAACGGGGCTGCAATGGGCTATCTCTGAAAATTGTTTATGCATATCGCCAAAGCCAGTTACTTAATTACTCGCTATGCTCACAGCGGTGATGGGATGATGCGGAGGAGGAGGAAACACTTGAAACAAACGAGCGGCTTGGGCTGTTTGATTGTTGCCACCAGGAAAAATGGCTCGCTTTCGACTAGCTCCGAACAGCTAGCTACCTGTTCCCTTGCTGGCTTTGCGCCGATACGACAGTTTTGTCGATCGGTGAGAGGTATCACCCTGCGCCACTGATTTCTGAAGAGTTCCTAGGTAAACTTTAGCTCCTTTCAAGCTGAGAAAGGCAACAACTGCTGCTGCTGCTGCTGCTCCAAGGCAACTGCTGCTGTAACAGGCAGCTATAGCGGTGGCCAATATGTCACCGGGTGATCAGTACATTTTGCCGGAATCCAGGCGCCGTAAAGAACGTCTTTCTCGCTACTCAGTCGTTTGTGTCTTCGTCGAGAAGTGACGCCAGTGCGTGCAGAAGAAGGAAGTGCTACACCAAATGCGATACATAAAATGACTGCTCGTCCAATGGACGACCGTAGTAGCACAGTGACGACAATGCGCCAATTGCGATAAAATCGGCAATGACATCAGCCGCTGTGGCGCCCGCGATTTCCTCGTAAGCCCTTAGATGGTAGTGGTGGCTAGCATTTTGGCTAAAATACGTACCCTCGGATCCAGAGCAGACCGTGCGTTTGCATATATATATATTATATATATATATGCGTTGTCTTCGTCATTGTACCACTTGGATTGAACTCACTTCCTGTCACAACGTGGAATAACGGATGGATTCGGTGACACTGTAGGTCCGATATTACCACTGCTTACACTGCTTTTATTCGGCCATACGAGCCGACTGGCTGAGCAGCCAGTTGCTTTGCCAGCCGCAAACTTTCGCTTCCTCACTTGGCTGACCTCCGACGCGCCGATTTTTGTATGGATAGATGGGGCGGCAATGTTATTATTATTATTATTATTATTATTATTATTATTATTATTATTATTATTATTATTATTATTATTATTATTATTATTATTATTATTATTATTATTATTATTATTATTATTTTTATTTATTTATTTAATAAGTCTTAGAGCAATACAGTTGTGAGGTGTGAATGTGTATCCTCATTATTTTATAGTTTCTTTCTTGCTGCCGTCAGCCCATCGCACCTAATATCGACGCGGCGTTTCCTCTTCAAACTGACAATGAAAGCAGCTGCCTCAAAAAGTCGCCTTCGCGTGCATCTCCGGTATTATTATTATTATTGTGAGCGAAATAACTATACGATGAAGCTGTTTTATTTATTATTCTATTACGATAAATATTATATGTTATAACAAATTATTTATTTTCAATTACTCTAAATTGAAATTATTATAAAGTATAAACGTTTGCTGGGGCTTAATCGTCTGCTGGCTTAGCCCATGGCTTACCAAATAGGAGCTGCGTTTCCCTTACAGAGAGCCAAATTCGGTATCTGTCTCAAAACTAGTGGCTCGCTTGTCAATCGCCTCGATAATTTCCTCAGTTCGTTGTCCTACCGGAACTTAAACGTATTAAGCAAAAGCCTTTTGACTGACTTTGAGGCTTATTATTACAATTATAATTTTCATTAGTTGCATCTCGTTCATCATAATGTCAATAGATGTGGTACGTTACCATCGCGGCAACAGTCACGCGCTCATAAATACTTCTTATAAAGGCCATGATAATATTGTTAATAGCAAGATTGCAGGCTGATGCCGGTCACGGGATTGCCGGTCGTTAACCAAGAAACAAAGCCCGAATGGCCAGTTGCTAATTTCAAACGTGATCTTGGCCGCTGTGAATAATAACTACAACTACTCAAGTCCTTTCCAACCACGGCCCGTGGTCGGGCGGTCTCCCCCAGTGTGTACGTGTATGTGTATGAAAGCGTGTGAGGTTGTGTGACCCCCGGAACTGCATCCTAGGCTACAACACTTTGGAATGTTAGAGAAGACTACTGATACGATACACAACCACCACTTCTATTATTACCAGCAATCGAAACAGTTTTTCTATAGTATTCCTACTACTAATTTTTTCTAAACATAAAAACACAAAAAGGTTTTACAAAAAATCATATATAAATAAATCAATTTTTTTAAATAAACATGCTCTATTTGAGTGAAATAAATGTTATTGATTAGTATATTAAATCTGTTTAACTGATGCAAGCAAGGAGGAAATTGATAGATGAACGAAACGTTAGTGTCCCCTAAATCATTACGCCATCAAAGTGGCCTCACGTGCATTTTTTCGTAAGAAAAGGGAGGGGGGGGGGTTAATAAAAAAAACGTGGTAGAAGTGTTGTGTTGTGATCATGCTATTTGTGGTTTCTCTGCCATACCTGCCGTTGTCGTTGTTGCATTTTTCGTCTTCTACCTGACACAATACAAAACAAGATAACGCGTTTTTGAAACTCAAAAACACGCATCCGTTCGAAGATGTCGTATCGATTTCCTCCTCTTTCATCGTCTACGTCTTTTTTAGCTTCATTTCTATCTATCTAAAATGTTAACCTGCGGTCGGTGTTATTATAACCACTTCGAGTTTGGTTTACGTTACTAGAACAGAATAGAAGTTCCTTTGGTTGGAACGGTGAGAAAAATCTTGTCGCAGGAAGTACTTGCGCAATCGCCCTGTTGTGAATATAGGGATATGCATATATGAACTACGCGCTAGTCGTACACATTATTGATGCGCCCCGTTTTTGCAAAGCTCATAGGCACATACATTATTTGATTTTGGCGATTGTTCGGCCGCACTCGCCGCCAAAAATATCAATAGGGTTCGCACTCACAAGTTGATCTAGAACCCGTTTTTAATTTTTCCTGAGTGTGTCTGTTAAGGGCGGTAAAACAACATGGTTCGGATTGAGGTCTCATCTCAAGCGGAGTATCTTTAAGATTCTCCTTTGCATAGCTATCTATTTACACAAATGTAGATGCCAAACGGATGCACAGTATAAATAGTTGAACAACACAATCGATTTGTACGAACAAATATACACCGTAGGCTCCATAACATTAAAACAGCGAAACAACATGTTAATATGTAGAGATGTTGGTTTTACTACTTCTTTAATACTCGCGGAGAAGGTGAGGTGCGACGAGACTAAGTCTTTAAGATCTCGTGTCACATTGGCACTTGGCAGTGTTGACACACTGATTAGACAGTTTAGCTCGGAGAAGCCGTGTTTTAAAACAAAACATTTATGAACAAAAAGCTTTATACCGTTGTCAATGCATTACCGGCTGACATCGTCTACAGCGGGCTGAAGTGCTGTGTATGCACAATATACACACACTGCCGGTTGTGGTATTAAAACTTTATTTTGTTCGCTTTATTTCTTGAAGAATTCTGCGCGCATTACGTATAGTTTGGTAGCGGTTTAAACGTATAGTGCATTCGAACGTCTATAGAAGCAGTAAATATACAGCAGCAGCTGCAGCAACAGTTATGATTATTATTACCATTGCTACTTCTGTTAGGCTTTTAGCGTTATGCTAAGAAGACTGCACCCATAGTATGCATTACTACTACGACCTGATGCGGGGTTGTTGGCTGAAAATGTGGCTACAGCCCCAGTGTCAGCGGCAGAGATGCAATATGATTTGCCGGGATTTGTTCGGCGGCCTCCTGTAGAGCCACGTGGTTCGCTGGCTGTGGCCAATTGGCCGAGAAAGGTTAGCAGATTATATGATGATGCTGCTGCTGCTTCTGCCGTGTTTTCCCGGTCGTCTTCTCTCTCACTTAGTTCCCCTCGAGCCGCCGTCAGTTAGTTCTTTACATCTCGTCCACCCTTTCTCTCGTCCACGTCTCCCTACGTGTCGTTCTCGTTATTTACTTATCTCTTTTGTTGTCGTTTTCCCCTCTGCCTTCCTCTTCCTTTGCTTCTCAATCCCTCTGTTCTGCCTCCGCGCCCTTTCGTTATCTTTGTGCATTCTTCTTCCTGCCCTCCTGGCTTCGCTATGTATTCCGGTTCAATGGATGGATGGACAAATAGCTGGCGGGCTATTCGTTTTCGGCCCTTCTCTGTCTATTAAATACGTATTGTTGTTGTGGTTGTTGTTTTTGTCGGTGTTGTTGTTGTTGATTTTGTCGGTGTTGTTGTTGTTGATTTTGTCGGTGTTGTTGTTGCCATTTTTTTAGTAAGTTTGTTTGTCTGTCTGTTTTTCTACCGGTCGATCGGTCTGCGTGTGCAGTAATGCCTACATCATGATCTTCATAATAGTTTGTTTGTGCGTTTATCTCGTTATTTGATTATGGGTGGGCGTTAAGCGCGCACCGTGCATTGTAATAAAGAAACGCAGACGACGTAGCTTTATCTAGTAGAGACGACGAAACCGTATCTTACACACACGTATATCTGTGTAGCCGTGCGTGTGCGTAGCAGTGACTGAGTGTGCCTGTATGGACGTCTAGATGTGTGAGTGTATGTCTCTGTTTGTATGTGTTTTGGTACCTGTGCTTGTATATGCGTACCTGTATGTATGCTTGTCTATCTGTGCGTGTATGTGCATGACGGTTCGGGTGTTGAAGCAAGACCAGAATGAAGACGATGATGGCGGTCAGTGGGTTGTTCGGTTCGCTGGCTGCTCCTCTCTGCTCCTCGGGCAATCGGCCCTTTTCCCTTCTCCCGGGCCTGGAGAACCCGAGGGAACTCGGGCCGTTGTTATCTTCAGCAACTGTTGCACGGTAGTGATGGTGATGGTCTCGGCGGCGGCGGCGGCGCCGCCCACGGCCACGTTAGACTCGTGAACCGGTCCACTTCGATGCTACCAGCCGTGCAGAGGCTACTGAAGCGGGCCACGGCCAGGCCAGCCGTAGTAACTCGGCCGTCGGTTGGGGGCGAGCGCGCCCTATGCTTATCTAGATAAAACAGAATACGGCCCCGCCACGGTGGATGAACAACAAGAAAAATGAAGGGGTAGAGGACGAAGAAGAAGAAGAAGGTAAAGGAGCGCCTGGGGGAGACTGAGGAAGACAAAATACAAGACGAGAAGACGCTGATGATTATGATGATGGCGAGGGGCGATGAAAAGCAGCAGCTGCTGCTGTAGGTTTAGAGAAAGGTCCTCTTCAGCTGGGGGTTAGGGGAGGACAGAAACGCTCTTGAATCAGACTGTGGCCTGACCGAGAGGTCGGCGGCGGCGGTGGGGTCGTTCATGGGCCCAACTAGCTGGGCTGGTGTCTAAAGCTGGCTGTCTAGGGGCCCTACTATGGGCAACAACTGCAGAGGAAGCAGAAGAAGAAGAAGAAGAAGAGAAAGAACGCCGCGACGGCTCGCACATCGCAATTTGATGCTTAATTATCTAGAAACAAAGTGAAACGAGCCAACAACGGCCGGATGAGTGGATGGGTGGTCGTCGTTGGCATTATAGTTGTGCCTCTGCTGCTGCTGCTCGTATGCAGGAGTGGCGAAGGTTCTAGCGGGGGTGCTGGCAAGGGCGACGATGGGGGCGGCAATCATGGCGATGGACGTGGCTGTAGCTGTATGCTGGCATCACTGCTCACAGCCCGCTTAGGCTGTCCGTAGAACGTACGTTGAATCTCGGCGGCTACTAGGTAGGTAGATGTACGATGGTATGTTTTGGCATCTTGCGCTTTTCCCTCTGTGTCTTCTTTTTCCCTTTCCCATCTCTGAACCCATTTCTCCGTTATTTTGTCTTATCCAGGTAAGCGCGTACCGGCTCACACACCGGTTTTTGCTTGCCACCTCCGCCGTCATCTCCAGCTTTTACATCATCATTATCATCGTTATTATTATCACTGTTATTGCTATGTTTGATGCTGTTATTAATGTTGCTGGTGATGTCGGTGCTGTCGTCGTTACTGTTATCGTCGATGGGGTTCAGATTCGCCGATACGTCAACCACTTCCGCCGCTGCTTCTCAGCTGCATGACGGCCAAACAACGGTGTAGGGTAAAATACGCCGGCGGCGATGGGTCAGTCGTTGCTGTTGTCGTTATTGTTATTGTTGTTGTTGTTGTTGCTGGTGTTGGTGTTGTTGTTGTTGCTGTTTTTGTTATGATCACTTGTGGTATTGCGCGTCTCCGCTCAATTTTTTTCATTTTCTGCTTTTGATCCGTCCGTCTGGCTGTTCATTTCCAGCTGTATATGTATCCAATATTTGCTGCAGCTGCTGCTGTTGGGTTTGCCTGTCTTGTCCTTGTTTCCAGGCAATCAGCATTGGAACAGCGGCTGTCGTTTCGTCACCCTTTCGGCACCATGCTCGCGATGGTGGTGATCACAATGAGAATGATGATGATGATGATAATAATAATAATAATAATAATAATAATAATGAGGCAGGTGCTGCAGATCGTATTGGTGACGACGCTGCGTGATTCCGGTAGTGTCTGTCTGAAAGATTTCGCAATATTTTGCGCACGTCGGCATTGTCTCGGCTAGAGATCCGTCAGTCGTCGGGAGCGTAGGACTGGATGGGCCGCCGCCGCCGCCGCCGAGCAGAACCCTCGAGAACGATCTCTGCTGTTCCGCTGCTGCGGCTCTGACCTTCAGCGCTTGAACCTCAGCGAGAAACGAGCGAACAACGACAACAACAACAACAACATTTAACAACTGCAACAGTTCTTTTTTTGGTTTTCATGGAGGTCTTTTTGCTATCAGTAGTCGGCTAGAGCAGAAGCCCAAAATACTCCCGTTGCCGCCGTAGTATTTTCATGCAGTAGCAGGTGCTGCTGCTGCCGCTGCTGCTGCTACGGTTGGTACATCTCCTGCTGCCATGATTGTCAAATCGAGTCAAAAGCACCTTTATTCCAGGGTCGTATTTTAAGTGGCGGCGTGGTCTAGAAAACGAGTGCGCTATGGTTGTCGTCTATTGGGGTGTCGCCGGTTCAATCCCTGTTGTTAATCGAATTATTTTCGAGCGATGCTCATTGAGCGTAGATGATACACCATACTGCTGAGAGTCAGCGGCCATGCTGCTTCAAGGACTGTTGGGAAAACTCTAGATATTTCAATATGTCCGGCTCTCGGTGCCTCAAAGGTATGCCTCAGAGTGAACTCCAAGCCCGTAGGGGACTAATGGATAGTCGAGAATTTAAAACAACTTCCTCAAAAAAACTTGAGGGTCATATTGCATTAGTATACACGTGTTGATTTATTTTAAATCCGAATATAAGTATAACGTATAACAGGTTCGCCGATTGATTAGAGTTCGTCCACGTGAAGGTGTTATTTAACTTCACCGAGCTTACGACCTCCAGTAGTCTATTCCGTAGCTCATTATCTGCATAATGAAACATTGTCCTTAGCCAGAGTTAGCAAACAGCCGAACAAAACATGTTTTAACCTTTTGTTTCTATATGTATTCCTTTCTTATATATATATGTATATACATATATATATATATATATATATATATATATATATATATATATATAAGTGTGTGTGACTAGAATAGAGCTTACACTACTTGATAGGGCGCCGCTCTATGGGCACAAGGTCCCCGGTCAATTGCCTTAGTCACAATGCAAGCAGATGTAGCTTCGCAGACGGGTCTGGCCCGCACGGCCGCAAAACCTGGTGGGAATTGGAGCGCAGCCAACGTGACATCGTCGGTACACTATTAGCAAGGCCATGTGACACAATGCCGCGTGCAAGTGCACATTGTACGTTTTCCGCGTGGCCGGTGCTGTCTTCTAGCAAGCAGCATTTCTGTGTCTTCCTCTCCATTTCGCCGCTCATCAATGCGACGTCTGTAAGGGTAAGAACCATTGGCCTATGGAAAGCGGTAGTCATGTTTTCTCGGTGGCTAATCAGTGGAATGAATTAGTTAATTTCTACTAAAAAGTAATAAAGAAATAATGTTTGCACGTACATCAGACGGACTTGTGTAAAATATGTATATCGAGCAGCGTAGTGTTATAGTGGTGGTGGGAGTCGGAACCGAAATGCTAACCTTTCAGAAGGATGCGAGCGATCTTTGGCAGGCGCCTCTAACCAATGCTTGTTGTGATTTGCTTATTTCTCCTGTGTCGAGTTTCTGTGTTTATAACAGGAAGAAAACAGCGTATGCGAGAAATTAGTACGTTTACGGCACTACGTAATCATTCTAGCACATACTACACCTGTAGTATTTAAAGGGAAATTAAAATGTATAATAAAGCTCGGCTGCCAGATTACTTACGCACGAATTTGCCTACCGACAGCGGTATAGCGTCTTCTTCTTGCCAATAGACGCTAGACATAAGAGGCCGTTTCGATCAGGAGGAAATTCAAAGAGTCTCCTTTATACTTGCAATTTAGTTTGTAATAGTGGCGAACAACCAGACACGTAGTGGAAATCTTCAGCGGAAAAATATGTTTATTACGCTGATGAAGTCATGTTCGTAAACGACCCTGCAAAGCGAGCATGGCAATTAAGATGGAGGCTTATGCCCGTGCAGTGCTTCCATAGTTCGATCGCTTCTTGGAAGCGGGTGCACGCAGCAGACGAACGGACAGTGGCTCTTCTAAAGGAGCCACTGCCGTATTTAAAACTTTAGGGAACTGAATGATTACCCTGCAGGCAGACTAGCTCGTGGGGTGCTGACTCAGCTATCGATACCAGTTACTTATCACGAACCGTATGACCAGGTCTTTTCAATCCATTCGATTACAGAGACATCAAAGAAATTGCTTTAAATACTTGAAACTACCTACGGGAGAAGCATATTTAAGTATATCAAGTGAGCGAATCGAGCTTCGTAATCAACAGCTGGAACTGAAATAATTAGTAGTAAATTTCGCTCGTATCTATATATACGCAACCAGCGTATTTTAAACCTACGGTCTCACTGCCAGGGAAGGCTTGTAAACCGCTGTTGTCAATATGGCTTGAGTCAAATCCCGTCGTCAAAGGTGTGATGTGGCTTATATAGAGTCCGAACCTTTGGACAAGCCTTTTAAATATCTGCTTTGAACGGCGCCCAACAAAGTGCCCCACGTGGCTTTGAGCAGGTTCGCCGAACCGAGTCTACATCTACCCTAAATGATCAGTCAACCACCAACATCAGCGACAGACTTAGCAACGAGTCTAGATCTCAGGCCAAATTTAGTTTTGTCTCAAACTTAATATATTTGCACGCCATGCCGCCGTGCATTAAGCATCTAGCAGGGCCTGCGAGCTCGTACAGCCCGATTACAACACTCTCCAGCAGCCAATTAGCAGAAAATATTGGACCAGCAGCAATCGATTGTCCCACCACCTCAAGTACTCAACCGGATCGCCTCGCTCCTAATTTGGGGCATAAAATCAACACTAGGATTAAGAGCAGGCGTCAAGCAATCTGACGCGAGGGATACCCGGCCCTATTAGCCTAAGTTTATCAGATCCAGCACCCGAGTTACAGATGCTATTTAACGTGAGGTGCTCGCGTAGACGTTGCCTTAGGACTCCCAGCTCATTTGCTTGGGCCAGACTTACCTTTAGTCCTACACATTTTAAAGAAGAAAATTATTTAGCGCTAAATACACCGAAATGTTATCGTCGCTATCCCCAATATCGAGAAGATGCTATCTGAATGCATTACGGGTACACTCCACAGTTTTGCTGGCAACGTTGGTTTCCTAAGAGCTATTTGAATAATTTCACTCAGTTTCTTTTGCCGTGAAATTCTTCGAGAGCTTCTTGAACAGCTCAGTGGGTGTAAACCGTAAGTATCGGCCTCATTTCCGCATGTTGCGCACGGACAGTGTTTGCATATTGAAGCTTCAATTCTGATAGCGGCAGCCATGCGGTAAGTATTTAGGCCCAGCACGGTGCCTAGATGTGGAGATGGCAGGGCTTGAAGCCAGCTTTCATTACAAGCATCTCGAGCGGCAGTAAAAACCGCCTTTCCACGGCGCGTGCTCAAAGAGTCATGGGCATCTCTTGCTAGCATTTTGCTAATATATTTGTTAGATATGTGCTGATATAATTGCTCTTCCAGAGGGCCGGGATTCAGTTCCATTTTGATTTTGCACTTAATTGATTGATTTATTATTCGCTTGGCATGTATACCTAAATGCACATGTCACTCTTTTATATCTGGGGCGCTTAAAGCGGCAGGACATATATTAGCTACGCATTAATATCATCAATGTATCCTCCAATGCTTACTGGGTATTTGCCTTCCATTGAGACAACCTCTTCTTTGTATTATAAACCTGGATTTTTCTTACATTTAGTCCTAAAGCTATGGCCTCCGACAGGTCTATCTCCCCCCCAAAACTGTACATTATTTTACAATGTGTTCGATTGACTCATTTGCTAGCCCACGAGCTCGACATTTTGTCATCTTCCCCTTCCTATATTTAACTTATTGTATCTCCCGATAGCCCATTCGCTCTTGAGTTATTGTATACCAATTTTCCTTCCCCGCTTTTTCTTCGATCTGCAGAGCAGAGTCAATTTCAATTTGTCTGTATATGACTTGTTTGCCCTTAATGTCACCTTTGTTTTCAATTGGGTAGGGTTTTTCCATCGTAGGAAGCTAATGACGCAGACGCCCAGAAGCTCTTTCACTGAAGATGTCTGGGCGCTCTGCCAAACAGAGTGTACGACATTGTTAATAGCAAAATGTCTAGTATAACGACGTGCACTTAACCGGCAGGACAGCGCGTGTTCGCGTGTAGCGGTAACTTTGGTCCGACATAGGTTACAGATGTGCTCTACGCAAAAAGCTTCCCATGTGATGGGGAGGCTGTTGCCCCAACGATGCGAAGTGTGTTACTATGTAGCATTGTCTTCAGTTGTGGCAAAAAGAGGGCTTGTAGCCACTACTCCCTTCTTAAATCAGAACAAGTCTTCAGGCGAGTTTGTCCTCTTAAAGCTAGGGTATGTGCTAGAAGTGCGTCTTGCCTCTTTTTCACCACTACGTGGTATAGCGCTCTCTGAGTTCTTCTCTGGGGCTTTCCCCTACAAACTCGATACTCCTCTAGCTGAGCTGGGTTACTTTCAACTCCAATATAAATTATTAAACCTTTAAATGTTGTCAAGGATCCCAAGTAACAAGATAATGACAAATTTTCGAACAAAACAAAGTACGGCGAATTTCCAAGTTCCTTGCGCTCACAGGAAGGGATGCCTAGCCCCAGGGTATACATCCTAGACGCTGCGTAGCCGCTGTAGTCCCTTGCAGCAGAATACCGTCGAAACTATCAAGAAAGACGATCCTTTTAAAAAAAGATGAACAAGTTTTTTCATTAAGAACTTACTGACCAGTCGACGCAGGGTAAGCTCACGGCGATTGGCCGAATACCTCCGTCCTTTTTATCGTAGAACAATAAATGTTGCCCCGCAGAAAGTGGATAGCGCGAATTCTGGGAATCGTCCGTTGACTACTAGAATAGCGAAGTTATGTAACGCTTGCAACAGAGGGTTACTATCATCCTGGCGGCAACCTATGATATATTTTAGATGCCGATGGCGAAGACCACCCGGACCGCCACTAGAATAGTTTGAAAAACTTCTAATGGTGTTCCGAATCACCTCAGTCGTCATCATTTGAATCTGCTGAAGGTGCCGGCGTCGGTGCCTCAGGGCACGCCGGATCTGTGTTCGGGTTTTTTTTTAATAAACTTGTTCTAGTATTTGCGTCGATTAGGGAAATCTGATCGGTTGACTTGTAGTTAGCAAAGGCAGTCAATTGGTTACGTGAGGATTCTCGTCTCCGTCCAGGCGTGCGTCTTTACGAAATCTAAGCAAATATTTTTGTAGAACCGAGGTGTACTAAACATCATTGTTGGAAATTTGATCAGCCGTTCCCAACTATGCTGGCTGGCCATCAAGCACACCTCGCTAATCGTCTTCGACAGTTTGACGACGAGTTTCTTAAAATACGGGGAATGCACGATATCATCTTTACTTTAGTCTTGATAGCGGCAGCCTTCAATACGTGTGTTAGAAAGTTATTTCCTGGAAGGTCTGCTTGCGAGTGTGCGTTGATGACGGTGGATCGATCTATAGAATGTGTCGAAGTGACATCTGTATAAGCTGTTCCTTGTGGCTGCGCGAAGAAAGTAAGCCAGTGATTTATATCCGATCAATTATTTAACATGACGGTGTCTGCGAGCTTGTCCCCTTTTGACCCCTCAGGCTCTCAAGTTGAGGCTCGAGTGCTCGTACTGGACGCTATCGAAGGCAGTGGCCCTGACGGACTCGCGTGGGGCACAGCTTTAATGGCTTCCTCTAAGTGTTGGCGTAGATTGGGGCCTAGCAGCTTTGCAAAAGACGCGGAATCGATTTAGTAAGGGAAGTATGTGTGCCCAGCAGCCCCGGAAGAACAGATGACACCATCTTTTCGATGATCCCCCTAATTTGCACTATGATTGCGTCAATGATTTGTGGGATGACCTTCGCGGATATCGCCATGACCATTGCGTCTAGGCTATAGCCATGTGTTGTCTCGTTTATGGTACTGACCGCCGAAAAGACTGGTGTTGCTGGCCCAATTTTGATTTCGGCTGGTAAAACGCTTGTTTTCTGTGGCACCTTGATCCCATTCTGTACCCATTTCAGCAAAGCTGCGTCTGCTAAATGACTCCGATTAATGAATCTCTGCATTTGGAGCACAGCATTTAACTGGTGCGGTATCCGGATTTGTTTAATCACGCGACTAGCAGCTTTCTAGGCAGTTCCATGCGATTTAAGCGATGGGGACACGATGCCCAGGTCCGTTCATAGCCGCCCTTACATAGGCAGCACCGCGCTGCGTCTTTGCAATCATTTTGCAAGTGGTTACTAAATCCGCCCGTCTAAAAATAATTTTTTTTTGCGGAGGTTGTCTTTTAAGATCCGTATCGTCTACAGCGAGGGACCTTTAAAGAACGATCAGGGCATTATATGATCTAAACTGTAGCATTTTTAGCTATATTGAAAAAGTTTCCGATAGAAAGTAACGTAATGGGTCGCAAGATCCAAGCGAAAATCCGCTCCGTCGAAAAATGATTGCCCAGAAATATTAGGATGGCACTGTTCTTCGCCACGACGAATCCGGTTCTGATATTCTTGGACTGGATATGAGTAGCCGTCGGTGACGACGAGCGGCCCTAAAGCATTTACAATTGTTGCCTCAGTTAGCTTGGGGTTATACCCCGTATATCATACCAATAACTGTTAATCTTGAGCCACTAGCCTTGGTGCCTACGGACACCCCGCCCAGTGTCCTGCAAGCTGATCAAAGTGAATCGTATGCAACGAACGAAGGCGTAAAGAGGCTGTTTTTTTTCGTAAAGCAGTAAGGCTGCCTCCGCAAAAGATCGAAAGGCAGAAGGGTGGTAGTGTACCATTTATTGCGTTTTTTTTATAAGAACTCGGAGCTCTTCCAACGATTTTGTTAAAGATGGAATGGTTTAGCATAAATCTTAGGTGTCGTGGATGTAAGCCTTATAGCCCTGCTCCTGAAGCTAGCGCAAAAGATCTCACTGCATCAATACCAGGAGGTCCGACACAGGCCTATGTTCACTCACTGCAGGCTCATTCGTTGCTTCTTTATCGTCACTGTTAATATTCTTAAGCATATAATATATATATATATATACACACAACACGATTTAACGAACTGAACTGCGAAATATATTAATTACGTTAATTGTCATCTTGCTTAGGGAAAGAAGCTCTAGAAACTTAGAGCAGTAGGGCATATATATATATATATATATATATATATATATATATATATATATATACGAGATAACCTTTCAGTAATCAAACAAAGCAATCACATGGATGCGCGCTAAATGAACCTCGAACAAAAGATGTAATTCAATTGAATTACATCTGTTCGACACGATAAGCAAACGATTTACAGCGTTTGCCGCGTGTTCGCTGTTCTTGGCAATCGAAGCGACCATCGCCAGCCACAACGAAGCATTCATTGATCGCTTTCAAACCGATGCAGTAGTCACTTCACAAAGCCAGATTCAAACAATAGATGCAGCAAAATAGTCGACACTAACTAAGCCGCACTCGCTACAACTGGCACCACGAGACTGAGCGTCTCACTCGAGCGTCACAAGGTATTAAAGCCCTGTGTGTTCTCAATTAAGAGGCGCAGAGTTCTAAACAGAGCTAGCGATATCATATGCAGATACATGCGTGCGTGACGTATGTCGTCGAGCGAATGAAAGACACGAAGAAGAAGAAGAAGAAAAGTTACAGAGTAGGGCCATATCATTAAAAACAAAGCACTAATTAATATTGTGGTTATTGGCATCAGAATGGCAACGACAGCGTCATTTACCATGTGTCATCATTGTAAATCAAGCGGTTTAGCGTTAAGCCCATGCACATAGAGAGATAGAGAGAGGGAGCGGGAGGGGGCGAAGGAGAGAGGGCGACCACAATATTACTGCTACCAGGCACGTGTAGTCTAGGAGTACACGCGCTCATTTCGAGGGAAATTTTTTGCTCTTCATTCTTAAGTTGATGATGAGTGATGATTAAGTAAACTAGACATTGTTGTCAGCATATCTCAACTAGTACTAGTTGTAGGGTGTGAACGCGTGTCAGAGGTCCGTGGTACGCTGGCTCAGCCCACCGCGAAAGCTGCATTCCGCCTGCCCAGTTTTTGGGACAGATAAGACAGCCGAAGTCATTGTCTGTCTCCAAAACTGGGCTTCGCGTAAGACTTCACCCACAAATTTCGTCTATGCGCCTTGCGATATTCTGCGAAGATTAGGAGTTATTCCCAGTTGTTGCCCGCTCGGATGGAGCCGGCCAATCTCCTCCAGGGCAACAGGTGCAAAGCAGTAACTCCTTAACCGCTCGAGATGCTCTTCTTCGCTTCTCGGTGTGCGAGTCGTTCGGCGATCCATTCAGGCTCGCCCATAAGACAAGCAACGGATGTTATTGCTCTTGTTATCATTGTTATTGTTCCCGTCACGTGTCGTTGGGGGTGGCAATTATGTGCTGTGAGATTAGCGAGCGAGAAAAACACGCTCGTCGCGCCGTAAGCTCACGTGCTTGGGTTCGCATGCCAATCAACAATAACAACGACAACGACAGTTATGTGGTTAATAAAGCAGAATGATAGAGAACACCACAACAACAACAACAACCACATCAACAGTTGTAATGACAGAAATAACGAGTACGTATACATATATGGAGAGGCAGCGGTAGCGGCGACGACATCGACGAGTCCTCGACCCATGGCCGTCTCAGAAACAGTCCATATCTGTCAGCCTAATCTTGTATGCGCACCTTTACCGTGTTGCCTACTACTAAGCCTGAGCTGAGCCATTAACTGATCGTGAACTTTGCCCTACTATCGATCACTGTACCACTCACCGGTATAGTAGATGGTGGTGAGATCTGTGAACATTGTAGCTAGTGGCGAGATGACGACATGGAATTAGAGATTCCTAGGTTTATTGTTTTATCCCATACAATCACAGCTGGCGATAAATAAAATGATTTGGATATTAGACACAGTTTTTGAGAATACTCGCGCCAAACCGCTTTTAGGGTGGCTGTGTGCGGTTAGTTGAAGCGGCCTACGAGTTCATCAATAAATTATACGTCACTTGGATACCGTAAGCAGCTATAAATGCCACTTTGAGCGTGAATAATGTCATGGCTGTCTGAACGGACAGCTGTGTTGGGCTTTTGATACCCGGTGTCGTGAACACTTGTGATTTTATCGCCGAATCATTAGTGTACATTTTCCAGAGATCGTAATGTGATGGGCAAGTCCCTTCATTATTTCGAAGGTCAATTGTAACGCCTATATTTAGAAAAAGATGCTAAAGATTCAGTGAATAACTATAGGCCGGGTGGCTCAACTGTCCATTGTGTGTATTTTAATAGAGAAGTTAATTCAGAGATCATATTGAAAACAATTTAGTGTGTATCAAATTGATTGACACCAATCAGCATGGCTTTTCCAGGGGCCGTTCCACAGGGACACAACTTATATCTATGATCCACGATTGGAGCTTACACATAAGTAATCGTATAACATTTCATTGCATATATTTTGATGTTTTAAAGGCATTTAACAAGGCGCATCACAAAATTATGTTACAAACATGAGAAAGTATTGACCTTGATTCCACAACTTGTCAATGACTATCAGCATACCTTACCGGGCTACATTTTACCGTCAAAGTCGGTAACGTAGAAAGTGACCCTCTCCCCTACACATCAGGGGTGTCACAAGGATCGTGCATTGGGCCCCTGCTCTTTTGAATATACGCCCTCGATCTTCCAACAGTGATTCCAGAAGGTGTCACTTATCTCTTATTTGCGGACGATTTAAATACGATAGGATACGACGATTAAAATATACTCAGCAGTCAACAATTCCACAAGTATAATTCAACTAGCAATTAGAAACATTGAAAACTGGTGTTGTGAGAATAGGATGCAAATATCTGTGCCTAAATGTGCCGTGGTGTCGTCAGATGGCAGTTCGCCACTGTATACACTCGCTAACGATGCAATACCAGTAGTTCAATCTTTTCGTGATCTTGGTGTGATTGTAACCCCCAAATTAGATTTCTCTCAACATATTACTGCCACCGTCACTTCTGGTTTACAACTATGTAATACCATATTTAGATGTTTCATTTAGAAATATCCTGATTTCTGTGTCCTATTTCTATCTAGAGAGCTCCACAAAGTCTGCGAAGTCGACAGACCTGATGTATGTTCTAATTATATTCAGCTGTTAAATATTACGTTAAAAACAATGTATACTTAGCTCTTTGCCCCTCCCTTCCCACGCCAGAACTTAGCAGCCTTTGGTTTGACGCATTGACTATGCGGCCATTCTTCGACAGATATTTATCAAGTGTGTGAAGCTCAGCCTGCAGGTCAGTATGAATTCTGCTAATTATTACCAGATAAACTGGAAAGGGAGAGAATAGCCTGAAGGACAGGATCATAACTGTTGGGTGCCGCTCTTTCACGGTACGTGGCAGATCACTGAGCAACGTTATGAATAACAATGGACCGAGATTACCGCCTTGCGGGTGCCCAGTCGTCTGACCAAACGCGGCATGCTCCCACGCGCTATCATCGAGGTTATAATCTGGTTAACTCTCAGATGTGCGCTGAGTAGAGTGAGCAATCGCGGTCCAACTCCAGCCTGTCTCAGCTTCTTCAAGACGGGTACGGAGGGCACGGGTACGGAGGGCAGAATTTCAATCAATAAAAGTCGCCACCATAAGAAGTTTTTTCCGGTTTAACGAGATTATGATCTGCTTAAGGAGTACTTCAGAGACTGGGATAGTGAAACGCCCAGTCCTACGGCCATCCTGAAAGTCATCTGGAAGGAACGCCAGTGCTGTAGGAAACCCAAATAAATGTATTGTATACACATATATATGTGTTGTATACTCATGTATGTATGAATATATGCATTCTACACGCATATATGTATTGTTTAAAAATATATGTGCGAATATATGTGTTATATATATGCACTGTATACACATATGTGTATGAATTACTGTGTGTATGTATGTGTTTGTACGCATATGGGATATCGGGCGTGAATCGGGTCGGTGTAGGTCAAGTTGCTGCTTCAGTGGCCTCCGCTGCGCTGGTGCTTTCATGTGGTGAAGGTCGCAGAGAAGTCTCCAAGGAGCACGATTGGCAACGACAGCGGTTGTAGTAATGGTTGTAGTAGTACCAGATGTGGCAGTTGTATCAGTCATTAATTAGCGCTAAAGTAGATCACTGTAGTCGAGCCACGCCAGCCAGTGCTCAAGTTAGCCCAAAGAACATTTCTCAGGGAATAACTAGCAACGTATATCTGAGGACGACTCCCGATCTAACTGAATAACCTTCAGGATGTTAGGGAAAAAGAAACGGCCCAATTAACAATTAAACAACAACAACAAAAAAAAACAACAACAACAACGCACTACGATGATAACCCCAACCCCAATTTATTTTTGCACTCATAGGCAAGATGTTTTTTATTGCTGGTTTTTGGTCCAACACCAGATCTAGCTAGTCTCCTTCTATGTGCCAAGAAGATAATGTGACAGGTGGTGACTTAACTCAGAGGGAAAAGGAAGTGGCATAAACGGAGCGACAAATTCGAAACGGAAGATCACCGAAGCAAGCTGACGCGGAGATAGAGGAACTATATGCCCTCTAGCAGCAATGGCAGATGAACCCGGAAAGATCAGGAGATAGTCCAAGAGACTAATACCTGATTTACAAGTATGATGCAAGCGTTAAGGAATATTTCGGACATGTTTATGCTATACAGGCTAAGATGAGTTTATAGTGCGTGTTACACATGGCCCTTAACAGCTAATGTCGACAATACCCACTAAAAAAGATTAGTTAAATTTGCGCAAAATCTTTCTATGCATTCTAGTTCAATTAGTACTTGTGAAAGTAGTAGCAGCTGGTATATATCGCAATAGAGAAAATAGTTGAAAAGACGGCTAACAACTATTACATACAAGGCTGGCGTCCCGATGCGACGTGTGCAATATTGGAGCGACCAAAGAAGCTTAAATATGCTGAAAAATGACCAATGCTGAGGAATTAACTTGCCGCAGTGCACATTGTAGGTGGGTGGAGACACGTCGCAGAAACTATCTGAATGGATTATGGTTCTGAATAGATTATGGTGGCTGAATAGATTATTTCCGACAGTCTACACCGTAGGCAGTGATTTGAGACATCATAGCTATGAGGAAAATGTAGCGTAGTTACCGTAAAGTCGTAATGCTTAATTGTTAATGCAAGTGTTCGGGAGCCACGGTGGTGGTAATGGTAGATGAATTCCTCTCGATGACGAGGTCAGTAGCCCTTAAGCGCTGACGGCACACCGGAGATATGTAGGCTGAAACCTGTCTAGACTACTGCTGCCTAATCATTCCAGAACTTCCATATGTGCGGTATGCCGTTAACGCTTAGAGACTATTGATGGAGCGACCGATATGAATGTAGCCGATACAAATACAGGTTAGTTAACTGCTAAGCATTGGCATACATAAGCTCACAGTCAGAATATACATTCCGAGACGCAATGCGTGGCTGTGGGCAAGCGTGGGCTAGTATCGTCTTAAACTGTGCTGATTGCTGTCTTCGAATTGGCTCTATTAGAGTTAAATTAATGAACACATTATATTAAGTGTGCAAATAAGCAACCTTGGTAAATGCCATGCCAAAAGTGTTTGTTTTGCTTCTATGGCTAGTTATTAAATAGTTGACGTAATTGTAAAAGCAGTGCTTGTGTCCGTAACCAAAAACTTGTGGAGCTTGTCTTTGTCCACTTAGTTATGCTAGTTGTAAGATACCGAGTCGACTAAAGAAAAGTTATTTAAACTCTACCAATTTCTATGTAACAAGCTGCGTTGTTGCCTCACCAACAACAATGGTGCCATTCTCAAGGGCGTCGTTACGTCTGAATACTACTGTTTTCCGTACTCCATCTCCATCTGCTTGAATCGGAGGCTAAGTTTAAGTCTACACGAGTCACTACGCGGGCCGTGTCTTGTCTCTTACGCTCAATGACTTTTAAGATTTGCATACTCGATCTGTCCCCGCCAACTTAGTGATGATAGCCGATTGACGAACATATTGTAGGATAGGACTCGCCGACATACGAGACCCTCGACCGTAATCTTAATGGAGGCATGGCGGCTTCGTTTGTGCATCGCTTTCATTTAGCCCTTATCCTGCACTACCAACAACAATAACAACGACAATCATCATCAAAATAGAGCTGCGGGCTGTCTAACCTAGGTAGGGCTATCTAACCTAGGGGCTTCGCTTCGATTTGGACGTTCACCGAGCGACAGGGTGGATGCATTTCTAGCCGGTTAGACGGATCGATTGATGGTCTGTCCGTTCTGTAGACTGCCCACCTGACCCTATGTATATATATATATATATATATATATACAGATTCGAAACTCCGTGTAGAGAGAGAGGGGGCATATAGGGCTATAGTTGGCCGCCGCATAGAGGTCAATGATGGCACTGATGATGGCGACAACTGTCGTTTGCAACAAAATCTACTCACGGGTGAATAACCAGTTAACGACACGGGCAGGTCATCCGTCCACAGGCGGCGACACCGATGCCCCAGTGACTCGACGAAGCTCTGCGGTATTCCCAAACCACCTGCTATCCAACTGCGCCACAACGGCTTAGGGAACATAGGGGGCTTAGGGGGGGGGGGGTCGCAGACTCCTCTTTCTGTAGGTGGAACAAGAGACAACGACCTGACCCGATCGCACGTCGTGTCCAAACGGAGAAACTTCAACAAACCGCAGCGTGTAGAAAATTCACCACGCCTGAACGTAGCTTTCTGTCACCTTCTCTCTTTCTTCTTCGTCTTCTTCCTCTGACTCCTCGTCCTTCATGCCGCTCTCCTGAAGTCTACTCCTACGTACTACTTTATCTTTGTTTATTTCCTTTGCTCGAGACCGAGTACGTTCTTTTTTCTATTTTTTCTTTGTCTCCCTTGAATTCTATCTACGTGTACATCTGCACACCGGTCTGGTCTTCTTGATTGGCAGTTTTTTCATCCAGCCCTTGCGCCTGCGCTTGTTTGCCCTATACTTGTCAAGCCGATAAGTAGTGAAGCTTCGTAGTGAATCGAACCTACATGTATGTCCATGCTGGATAGGTTGGTCGCTAAATCGACCGTAGGCTGTAGGTGTTGTTCTTGTTGTTTCGGCAGCCGTAGTCGTCCTTCCCGTTGTCGCCACGGTGGAAGTAATCGCAATGCTGCTCGGATGGCGTAGCAAAACACTGAGTAAGAGGGTGTGGGAAAGAAGGAGAATATCAATTATTCATGATGCTATGCATACTAGTTGAGATAGAAGGAAACATGTAGTGAAGTAGTGGTACTTGCCTTAGTAGTAGTAGTAAAAGTAGTAGTAGTAGTAGTAGTAGTACTAGTAATAGAAGCGGTAGCAGTAGTGAGCATCTGTAATTGGCTCTACGCGTGTTATAAGTTGTCAGCTTTTGCAGCAACACCTGCATTGTGACCTTTCCAGCAGAACTCTACTTAGGTATGCGTCTGTTAAGTAGCAAGCTGTATCTACCGTTCATCATGCATAACAATCTGCTTTCCGCGGATAGTTGTGCATGGTGATTGTGAAACAGACTTTATTTTTTTTGTATGTCAAAACTGCACGGTTGCAGCCTTGTTTGTTAACCGTGCCAACCTACGGAGTAGTGTTTACATCGTTGAGCACATGATATATCGGTCATCAGGAATCAGTCAGATCAGGAATGATAGAGGAGTGGTATTCTCCTAAAATGGCCTGTTTTTACACTAGAATATAAAAGAAGCAAGTCGTCACGTCGATAAGTCCGCTTAGGCCAGATACGTATATCTATTCTTTCGACACGTGCCACGTTAACCGAGGGCATATATATATATATATATATATATATATATATATATATACATATAATACTTTTACGGTTGTTCTTATTGTGCGTTACGTCATAATATAGAAAGTTATAGGGCCGCAGCGTTTTATGCACAAAATTCTGGCTGCCTTCTTTATTCCTGACAAAGGCATCTGTACACGCGTGCAAAGACGCTTGCCATGGTTGCCTGGCTGTGTTATGACACAAGCCTGACCTGTCTTCGAGATGATAAAATGGCGAGTTGGGTGTCGGATGCTCATGGCCAAAGAGAAAACGGTGTTGGCTGAAATTGGTAGTACTAGTAGTAGTAATAAAAAAGAATAGTAGCAAAGATCCTAAAGATGTTCTCAGTAAAATGTTTAAAATTGAAGTGCCACTACATATTGACTGTCGCATGACACGGTCGCGATGCAGTTTTGCCTTCAGCCAGGACATCGCTGAATATAGAGGGAAAGAGAAGACGCGAGCGAGACGAAGCCTTAAAAATTCCGTTTTCAGAACGTTCCACACAAATACACACATATATATATATATATATATATATATACACTCGCTCATGCATGCACTGTGTATAAATAAATGTATAGATAAGCGATGTTTAAAGGTTGCCCCGCTTGACAGAGTTTTTTCTACTTGCCTTCTAGGTAATCCTTTCTGCTACTTTCATATAGTGTTAATATATACTGCTTCGATCTCTTTTAATTCTGAATGTTATTTGAATGTCATTTTTAGTTTGCACGTTTGCGGTGCTGCGAGATACGCGGTAAGCCGGCCTTTAGCGTAGAGAGATGAGCGGCGTGCCTTCGAGAGTTCAGCCAAGGGCCCATTCAAGTGGCGTCTACTGCAAGAAAGTCGAGCGGCGGAGGCGGGACAGGAGGAAAAGAGGGTGGTAGGCTGCATCTGCTTTCATTTTCCTCTCTGAATACACCCAACTATCTACCTCGATGTTGCTCTCCGATCTCGCTTTCCTCGTTGGCGCGCTTCTCTGATGTTGCCACCGCCACCGGCCTCGGTCGACGGACGGCTGGTGATGCCATCCGTCTGTCGAATAAGGAGAAATGGGGAAGGGGGAATAGGAGCGACAAAGAGATACATAAGCAACGGGGGAAACAGGAGAGCAAGAAAAAAGCTAAATATGGGGCACGAGGGAAATAGGGCGTAGAGAGATGAAGTGGGGTAGTGCGTGCCCGGGTCGCGGCTCAATGTACGACGAAATGTGACAATATCCTCCCTTGTATGGTTCTAGCTATCGACGGTCGGCCGGCCGGCCAGCTCGGTCTGTGTAGATGAATGTTTTTTGTCGAGAGGGAAACAGGGGAACCGTAGGTAGTTTAAACCAACGCCGCTGGCGCATCTCGCCACGGAGGTGATTCTAAATCGAGTGCGGTCATGTGATTTTTGTCTTCTAGAGTATCCTCCGGGACGGGGGATAAACTTACACCATTTCTGGTGTTGTTATCATTGTTGTCGTTTGTTGTGACATGATGATACACTCGTCCATACAATTGAAGTTTTATATATATATATATATATACATTTCTACCAAAAGCAACTGCTCGAGCAAACTCTGATAGTTCATCTTGGTTAACATTTCCAGCCTTACACGTAACACACTCCGCCTTCGCGCTTGTCCGCTTGCTGCCTACCTCCTGTTTGCTTATCCTAACAGAGATTCCACGTGGAACTAGGGTGAAATTTTTTAAGGAGTTGTCTTTAGTTTAAAACCATTCTCCGTTCCCTGCGGGCTTGGATTTAACTGTGACGCATACCTTTAATGTACCGAGGGCCGGACATGTTGTTATATCTAGGGCTTCTCCAAGGGTCCTTGAACTAAACAGCATGGTCGCTGACTCTCAGAGGTGTGGTTTATCATCTATTCTCAATCAGCGTCGCTCAAAAAAGTGTGATCAACAACAGATATCGTGCCAGCGACACCCCCGGTAGTTGATAACTATGATTAACGCACTAGTCCTTTAGTACACGCCGCCAATTTCACGTGGATCTGCGTGCGGCTAAACACTGTTTCATAAAAAATGATGCAAAAAACGCAGCTTATCCCTTTGGTTAAGGCTGCAGCAAGAGTAGTAGTGGTAACTGTGGTAAATAATGACATAAACTGCTGTAGTTGTTGCTGATATTATACTGCCATCGTTGCTGTTGTCGTCGTCGGCGGCTACCGCTACCGTACAGTTGAAAAGTCGAGTAGAGGTTTTGGTGATCGTTGATCGCATAGCAATTCCATCCAAGCAATCGTCTGTTTTCTAGATTTTCTACCACAAGCACACAGAGAAATGTGCACGACGGATCATATGGGACCGTTAGCCCATGCCGCACCGCAAATCGGCCGCGGTAGCTATCAAAGGCTCCATTGGCGCCCAATTGCTTCCTGAACATATAGAGCGCCCCAGAGAGTAGCAGAGAGAGAGAGAGAGAGAAACGATGCAAACGCAGCCGATACGTTTCCCTTTTGTTCAGCATAGAAGGGCATATGAGAGGGCGCGGGAACAACCGGGAGCGCGAATGAAAGTGCCGGTGTGACGCCGACGGGAAGGAGGACGACACCCCGATGATAACCTCAACACACGCACGCACACGGCCTGATCTGACCGATGGGCCCACGGTCGATCGAGAGGCGATTCTGCTGCAAACCGCGACGTCATGCCGAACTATTGAGGGAACAAAGGGGCAGTAGGAGCAATGATGCTGATGGCGGCAACAACGACGACGTCAACGACAACCCCACGAGCGGCGGACTTCGCTATTGCGCTCGTATGTAAATCTTCAAAGGGCAGGCAGGCAGGCAAGCAGGCAAGAGGACTTAGCCTATACCGTCTCCCCTCGCCGCCTATGCCGACGACAACGACAATTTCGATGATGCCGCCGCCTGGTGGTCGAAGCCCACGTTAAAGGAGAGGTGGGTATGGCAGAGACGGGATTGGTTATGTGGCCGTGCGGGGATGGTGGGGGTTGCCCAGAGGTTTATGGCGGCAGCGCGGGGTGTGCGCAGCGGGGGTGTGCGGCAGCGCGGGGGTGTGGGGGGTGTGCGGCAGCGCGGGGGTGTGCGGCAGCGCGGGGGGGTGGTGATGGTAGAAGGTCGACTGAAGTCGCAGCACGGCGTCACATGTAGAATGTTGAACGCAGACGGGTATTTATTTGCTAGCTCTCACGCTGGCTTGTCCACCAAGCGAGGTGAAGACCAAACGCTTCTCGGCACTCAACTAGCGTTTAAAGCCTCATTGTTACTCCAATATCTCTCTCTCCCTCTCTCTTATTTGCTTTTTTGTCAACTCACTGTTATTCTTTCAATCGGCCTTTTGCTTTCTCGTACTGCTTTCCTTTTTCAAATGTCATTTTATTATCTCTTTTTAATTACTTCGCTCCGGCCCAGAGAACTCGAGGAAGGTCTTCGAGTGTAGTCTATTCCTTGGATTTCCACGCACAATTTTTTTGCTTAGCTTTTACCTTCTTTGTCTTCTGCTATATCTTGCACTTTTTCTCTGATACACACATACATACTTTTTGTCATTTTATCCGTCTATGTTCTTATGCTCGATAAAGATTTGCTCAATGACGGTTTGGTGGTCTCTTTGCATCGACTCAATGCCGCTGTGAGAGAGAAGAAACCCAAGATTAAAGAAAGAGGGCTTAAAAATATCGAGAAGACGAGAGATCAATAAAGCTATACGAAAATGAAGCCACCGTGGCCGTCAACCTTGCGGCAACAACTTGCTGGTTTGTTAGTCGGTGGGCCGATATGGTCGGCAGAGACGGTTATCGTGTGCCCATAAAGCTGCTTGCTCCCACTCCCTGCTGCCCTCAAGTTGCCCTCAAGTTGCCCACACAGATGATACACATGAGGAGGCCCGGACGCTTAGCATATGAGCATATCATTAGACCACGCTGAATCACGCATATATATATATATATATATATATATATATATGCGTGATTTTTGTCATGATGATGAATCACGCAGATACACAAATATACGCGTCGCCAGCACATCAATGGGGGGCTCCACTAAAGTAACATGCTTGGACTATATATATATATATATACACACATATATATAGACAGTCCAAGCATGTTACTTAACCGGTGCTCGCCCATTGATGTTATATATATTAGATATATAAGTATCGCTTTAACCCTAGCCATACAACGACGTGCAATTCAGTACATTCAGCGTGGCCTATTTGACAAATGAAAACGAAACCATGCTTCTGCTGAAGCTAATTGTCCCCCTGCATACAACCCAGCTTACTGTATATATATAAAAATATATATATATAGATAGATAGATAGATAGATAAAACGCAGATAGCAGTGTGGCTTTCTCACTCATTAATTGATGCTCACTTTGCTCTTAAACCTACATCCTCGTTATTTGTCGACAGCCGGTCGGTAATATTATTTGCCTTCGTGGATCTTAGGCAAGCTTTTTAGTCGGCCCTGCTCGACCTTCACGAGGTCTCTTTGCATCTTGCTCAGATCGGAAGTGCGTTCGGAGCGGCGTGCAGATGTATTCATTTGCTTTTTGTGCTTGCGACTTTCGTAGCAACGACAACAACCGCGACTACACAAGCTGCAGCCGTAGCAAAATGAATAAGAACGGCAACTAAATCTACATCCATCGCTTTGCAGGCGCTTTGCTTTGGAAATATTTGTTTCTGTTACCTCCGTAGCAGGCGTGTACGTATATATATATATATATATATATATATATATAGGTTGTGTCTTTGGCGCGTATATATGTGTATCCGCACGACATGTTTGTGCACGTGCACGCGTTTATTCCCGTATCGGGTCAACGTACACTGAGTCATAGTTGCTGTATCTAGTTCGGATAACTGCAATATTGTCATTTTTTTCGTTGTCTTGACCTGACATAAAACAAATTAAATACATAAGATAGCCTGTTTCATTGCATATAAATGGTTGGATATATATATATATATATATATATATATATATAAATAAATATATATATATATATATATATATATGTGTGTGTCTTTGCGTAGCTTAGGCGAGTTCGGCACGCGTCCGTAGTGGGGTTCGTGCGGTTCGTCTCCTCATTTAGAAGGCCTAAATCAGGCTAAACTACAACAGATAGGCGACGATGCATACCCGTAATGAATATCGGCACAACATTTATCATTTTGGTAGCGAAGTAGCAGAGTCTCGTCGAGACGAGCCGCGCCGCACGCCGTACTGTTTAGGCTATAACACAGTGAGCGGACCCTCGCCCTTCATACCCGTCATACGCGTCGCTCCCAACTGCTACAGTTTGAAATTGATGATTCATCCAAAACCGAGCGTCTTCATTCGGCCATCATCGGACAGGCGCTTCTTCAACAATCAGCGAGCCTCAACTTCGAGAATAGCAACAACGACTAGAAGCAACGACAGCAATAACAAACAATGAGAGCAACGCAGGCGGCGGCCACGGGGGCAGCAACAACAATAACAACAACAATAACAATAATAATAAATAAAGAAATAAATAAATAACAACCGAATTAATAGATACGGTTTTTTTCTAAACTAAATTATTTAAAAGTTACTATATCTGTCTGCACACGTCTTCCGCGGGTCCTGTCCACGCGTCCTACGGTGCCGGCCTCGTAGTGTCGAGCCCGACGGTGGCTTGGTGCATTCGCGTGCGCCTCGCACCCGGACGAGACACATAGGTGCACAAGTTTGATGTCCACCGTTGCACCGTTGTGATTATGGGGTCCGTTTCACGAAGCAATGCGAAATCAAACATCTAAATGTTAAATGTTGACTAAGGGTCAGCCCGAAAAAGTTCTAAGGTGGCGGCGGTTGGCCTCCGCGGGGCCACCCAGCAGATGTGCAGACACCACGCAGCACAGCAAGCATCGCTCACAAGGTTGCCATAGTTGCTTAGTTTGCAATTGTATTAGTAGTGCACATCTATCGAGCTAAAGTTATTGTTGTTCATTAACATCTAAGTTGTCATTATCCGTCTACCGGCCCCGCACATTAGCTTTGATATTGTTATGCCCGAATTACGCCACATTGGGACGCAAATCTGAGCAGATTTTGTTTTGCACGTAATCATTGGTTGGTTTACGCGTAAGTTGTTGTTGCCAGCCTATTAAAGGGCCGATCGTTTCGTTTATTAGGTTGTTCACGCAATCAGCAACAGCAGTCACCATAGTTGTAGTAGTAGTAGTAGTAGAAGTGGTAGTAGTAGTAGTAGTTGTTGTTGTTGTTGTTGTTGTCGTTGTTCTATTCTCTCTTCACTCGATTTTTTATTTTGCAGATATAGCGCAAATGTTCCAGATGCGGCGGTAGCGCAAACCGCCGGCCCAATAATGCACTTTAGGGTGGAAATTGTTGTGGTAACTAGCGGGGCTTATGCGCGACCTCTTCTGGCGGAAGAGGCTTCTTACCTTGGCGGTACTTGGCCATGTCCTAAAACGCAAGGGAACACGGTCATGTTTAGGCAGCTTTGTGTTTGAGCTATGTACAAGAACGTTTGTCACAACAGTGACGTCAACGCCAAACGTGTCTGAGACGGGGACAACAACAACAAAATCTTGTTGGTGCCAGTCGATCTGCAACGGTGGCGGAAAATAACGGGAACGACAACAATAGCAACAACAACAACAACAACAACAACAATAATCATAAAAATAATCATCGTATCAGCAAAAATAGTGTACTTTTCCATTTCAACTGAACTTCCTCTAGGTGTCCCGTTTTCCTTCCTCGCGCTTGTTTTCTGATTTCGTGCTTAGTGAGGTTACGTTGCTTTTTAGTAGTTTGGTTACATTGGTGTGGAGCACCTAGCCGCTATCGGGCACAAACAAATTCATATCGTGTTTTTGTAGTGTTGCACTATCGTTGTCGTCATTGTTGTTGTTGTCGCCGTTGCTGTTGAGTCGGTTATCGTTTAATAAAGCCGTCCGCCCTAAATAAGACCTTCGTTATCATAGTCGCAGCTAGCTCGTGCAGGCTGTAAATTAGCTGTGCGGTGAGTACATCGCCGCTGGCGGCAGCCGATGCTGGCTGTTACGAAGCACGAGTTTGTACATGGCCGCCAGTTTGCGCCGAGTTCATTGAAGTACCATTACGACACCCGGCCACGGGATGGGCTTATGGCTCTCCTACTCCCCCTGGCATGTTGAGTGAGCCGGCGACGTTCGGCGGTAAGCCATGACTGAGTGCTACTGTCGGGGCGAGTATGGCACTCGCAGCGTGATCTCGGTAGACTTGTGCGGTGGCCGGCAGTAGTGAATGTCAGTCTACTTTTGATTGATCATTTTTGACACATGCGTGTGAATACACGGCCTGCTCGGTGTACACATACTACTGGCACTACACGGTAGGCTGTATATTATTCCTCGGATGGTGACAACTTGTCGACGGGGTCATCGTCGTGCTGCGGTTCGGTGTCGTAGTAGCTTCGACTCGGATTACGAGGTGGCAGGTGGAGTTACACCGATAACCGGGAAATGGGCAGGTCTTGAACCCATAGTGATAGAATACTCTAGAGCTAAGTTCTCTCTTTGCAAGGCACCATGTCATCTTTCTGTATTGTCCTTTGACGAGCCACGGTGGCTACTGGAGCGAATGGGCCTTCTACTGGTAGTAGTCGCGTCGCTCATCGAAACAAATTTATTTATATATAGAGTGGAAAGGCCCCTAGATAAAATTGTAACATCTCGGAAGCGATGCACTAACGGAAATGCGAATTGCTTAAGCTTGAGTAGCACGAGCAATGGGAATAGCACAAATATAAATAAAATACACACACACATTAAAAGACAGCTCGA
>QVRM01002846.1:0-42630 GCA_003439945.1 Dermanyssus gallinae
GCTATCATCACCTGGTTTGTTCGAATACGAGCTTCCACGAAGAGTACACCGAGTGCGTCTGTCGACTGTGCTCTCAGGTGTGTACGAAGTTTCATGCGTCTGCCTGCCTGGCCCTTGCGATGAGATCACTGCACTGCCTCTCTAGAATAACATGCCGCGAGCAACTGACTGTATAATGGTATAATCTGTATAATTGTTTATGTTATATGCATACTCAATATGAGTAAAATAAATATGATGATGATCTTACAAATAAAAAAATAAAAATTGGCGAGCTGAGACTAGAATCGACACTCCTCCGTCCCCTCGAGTCGCGATTCCAATGATCATCATTATTGAATACACTCTAAGATAGACTACAATGAACAGCTACATAAATATAGGTTAAACGTCTACCCCTTGTTCTAAGGTTGTTTTGTTTGGGGCCTCCGAGATTGGCGCAGTACCGAAAATGTCGCTGTTAGTGAAAATCGACAGTGACATCATCGCATTTTTCAATCAGGTTCTCGTGCGACGGACGATCGACGAATGACTTGATGACAGTCACCGACGTTCAGAAATTGGGCACTATTCTCTTCTTCTCATCCTGCACATATATGCAAAACGACGAGTATTCATTGTATTAAAAGGGCAGACTAATTGGAAAGCTTTGAGTTTGGGCGCGATTATAATAGTAGCGCGATTATTGCTTGCAGACATTTGCGCTTGATCGGACACGTGCCTGCGATGAGTGTTTGAATTATTATTTAATTAAGTGGTAACGTCCCTGCTGCTGTAGCCGCAGCTTCTGCTAGCGGTGATCAAGTTACGCAGTTGAGCGCGCCAATTTCGAAAATCTTCTGAGAGGCATGGTTGGCGTGGCCTGAAGCAATGGCTCAGAGCGAGCGACCCCGAGTTTGGACTTGCACTTGGTTAGCTCATACCTTATTGAGGAAATCCCAAGACGTTGACCAAAAACTATGTTGGTCAGGTCAGCCTGCAATTCTCCAAATAACCGTCGAATAATTACCGACAGGAGGTTTTTGCCTGCTATATATCGATCGCTTCTCGGCATTTCGGCTAAGATCAAAGTGTAGTATCTGTTCTAAGAGCTGTATTTATAGCCGCCCGTGACACCTTTAGCAATGAGTTTCTAAGGACGCTTGGGCACTTCCTTCACCGCAGCTGGGCACCATGCTAGACACCATGCTGGACGACACCTCTATCCGCATGGTGGCCGCCCTGAGGCGCTCCCATATGTGAGCCGTACGGGTGTACGGCGTGTGAAAAAGCACTGGATAAGGACGGACTGCATCCTTTGAGGTGAATTGAAAACCCGGATAAGATTCCTAGACACGCGGAAATCAACGCGATCTTAAAGAAGGCACTTCGTAGAGCCGGCACACCAAGCACCCTGGAGCCCATGTTGGGCCTCGAACACGACAAACGACCCGACGGCGTCACCATCCCGCTATGGTCCAAGGGCAAATGCCTGGTATAGGATACTACGTTACTACCACGTCACGGCATACTTGATGCACAGCGCCACCAGGTCAGGGTGGGACATGCTGAAATCGCAAAAAAAAACGCAAATACTCTGATTTGGAGAGGAAATACCACTTCGTACGCATCGCTATGGAAAAGATGGACCCGATCAGCAAGAGCAGCTCAGGTATGCTCCTCAACGACCTAGGTATCAAAATGAGTGCTAACACTGATCAGCGCGAGGGCGAGTTTCTGCGTCAGCAACTCTCGCTCGCAGTGTGTAAAGGAAACGCTGTTGCTATCATCGGCTCTATGGATTGAGAAGGGGGTGAGCCAACGCACGTATACGTTTGGGTCCCGCAATTGTTGGAAAATACTGAAAAATAAAATAAAATGAAACAATATATATATATATATATATATATATATATATATATAGAGAGATGTTTTATAGTGGTGTACGTTATAATTCTTTGATTCAGATTCATTCATCATCATCATCAGATTTTTTATTGACATGCTCTGTTACAGGCAATCTGTCACAATTAATGTCAAAGTCATATTTCCTTAAAAATACCTATCGTTGGAGCACCTGCATCTGTCAAGTGTAATCACAATATTATACACACACACAAACCTGTATACATTTTTTTGTCATTTTCTGCATACCCATATCATAGGGTAATCAAATCTTGCACAATGTCGACAATTTACTGATTTAAAAACTAAGAACAATTGTTTTCAGCATTTAGTTCCTTGGGTAAACGTCTTCTAAAAACGCCGACCCGCTTCGTATTTCGGAGGTCCTGCGAGAGCTCGTCCCATACTTTTGGCAGCATGCAGGCTAGAGAATGCTGCGTTAAGGTCAACCTGCATCTGGGAACCCTGATTTGGCCCTCATATCGCTGAGACCTGAAGGGGGTGAGTTGAAATTCGAAATCGCAACCTGGAGGTAGTTTGCCTTTAACCACCTTATGAGCAAGCACGTCTAAATTTATTCGTGCCAACTGATTGCATTTGAGTAGTCCGAATCTGCCGTACCATAGTGACACGTCGTCCCGACGAGACAGACCAGTAATGGCTCGCACCGCATTGTTCTGGATCACTCGCAACGAGTGCAGGGCTCCCGAGTAGGTTGCGCCCCATATAGTGATTCTGTAAGTGAGAATCGATTCCAGGAGCGCCCTGTATACAAACCAGAACATTGCGGGAGACCTTGACCTTCCTCAGACGGGCCAGCGATGTTACCACAGCACAGCAGACCCTGACAATCGACCGAACGTGACTTTCCCATTTCATGTTCTCATGAAGCGTGATACCGAGACATTTTACTTCTCGACTGAGAGGGACAGTTGCACCGCCCACTTGAAGGGATATATTACCCGTGTCCAGTTTCAGCCTCGATGCCCGCTGAGGTGTGTGAAACAAGACGAGTTTCGTCTTAGTCGGATTCACGACAAGGCCAAACCGTTTAAAATATGAAATTGCCGTTTCAATACCGGTTTCCACATGCCTAAGATTAAGTTGACCGTTTGATAGCTGAGCAGGTGAGATGCGGAACAGCAGAGTTGTATCATCCGTGTATACCACTGGTCGACACTCTATATCCCTTTCAAGCCACGCAAGACGAAATTTATGTAGATTAAATGAAGGGGCCAAGAACCGACCCCTGGGGAGTCCCAATCGAGACAGTCCCAGGGGTGGAGCTCAAGCCCCCCACCGACACAAATTGCTGCCGTCCGCCTAGGTACGATTTAAACCAGGCAGTTACACCTGGTGCGCAACCCATTTCTCGCAGCATCTTGAAAAATATAAAGTGGTCAAGACAGTCAAAGGCCTTCGCTACGTCAAGGAATGCGCCGAGACACATTTTCCCCTCTTCAGCAGCTTTGACTATTTCCCACCAGATATGGTTTTGAGCCAACTCCGCTGATCGCGACTCCCTGAAACCGAATTGATTTCTAGAAAGAAAATTAGTCGCGTTTAGGTATTCCTCGAGCTGCTTCTTAATAAGTCTCTCAAAGACCTTAGATATATATGACACCAGCGATATCGGTCGATAGTTTCCAGGTTGGTTCTTATCGCCCTTGTCTTTGTAAAGCGGGATTACCGCTGATGTCTTTAGGCGTTCTGTGAACACCCCGGTCCAGATCGATATGTTGAAGATCGCAGTTAGAGAGCCTGATAACGCGTCGATTAAATTCTACTGTAATCGACCAAGCACGTTTCCCTCGGCTTCAAATAGATCCGATTTTACATTTTTTGCAGCGCAGTGCAGCTCCTGAGCACTAAAGGAAAAATAAATTGGGCTCGGAGCTCCCTATGCCAGAAATGGCGTCTTCTTCCGCCTCCCGTTGGGAAAGTCCAGCCGCGGTTTTAGCACCGATTGAGGTGAAAAACCCGTTTAGTGCGTAATTTACTTCCTGGGCCTCTTCAAGCTCTTGGCCGTCGACTAGCAGACGCTATGGTATCGTGGCCTTTCTTTTACCACGGCCGCAAATTTCATTAAGGGACGCCCACAGTTTTGCAGGCCGATTACTGACAGCTACAAACTGCTTCTCGAAGTAGGCGTCCCTTTTTTCTCCGAGCCTCTTCCTATAATTTGCCTACTATTGCTGCAGCGTCTCCCTGTCTCTCTACGGTCCGTTTGTAAAGCCACCGACGACGTGCTCTGTCAACCACACGTCTTAGCTCAGCCAGTTCATGGCCAAACCAAGGAGCACGATTTACCTTTTTTGGAGCCATAGGCTGCCTCAACGGGAAACTTTCGTCGAACAGGAGTCGAAGCTCCCTATTGTACGATTCGTAAGCCTCATTGGCGTCATCTGAGGCAAGAACTGAAGACCAGTCCACCCTGGAGACACCGTCCTCAAAACGCCCTAGGCTCTCATCATTGAGCTTTCGGTAGGCAGGGCAAGCCTCGGATTTTGCCACAAACTGTGACAATAGTGTCGTGCTGCCCGCTAACATGATGTTTACTGGGCAGTGATCGGAAAATACCGTATCAACAACGAAAGGAGTAATCTGTAGATATCGTTCAGTTTGGAATAAAGACGTGATCAATGCACGAGCCCAAAGAGACAGCATTGGACCTGTGGTTTGGACGTGTTATCATATTGACTTATAGTTATTGTTATCATAACGTCATCATCATGAAACGATTGTACTATACTACCAGTATAGCACAATCGTTTATATATCATTTGAGTATATGGTGACGTTCGATATTTCACTCTCCATAATATTTACATACGCAGTCGTCAATTTCATAACAACTTCCTTTTAAGTATATGGGGGTGGTAACCATGCCATGTTGTTCGGCATATTATAGATCTGCTTCCATTTATTACCGCAAAAATGATAAATGCCACAAAAAAATCTTAAATTCTTTGTAGGCTTCTAAGTATCTTGTCCAGTACTTAATCTGCTTCTAGTGTGCGTTTGTAGCATAGTTCTCGTGTAAGCGTCGCCGATGCATTTTTCGGCAACTCCAACGTACGATTTACGAAGTAAGATTTTATGTTATCGATGTTTTTTATGTCCGATATTGTAAGATGAAGGGCAATAGCGTGTAAACATCATCTTCTAAAACAGGAACCATCTTTATTCTAAATAAATTTTGCGCTATTTTTAATTCTATCAAACATCTGTCAAACGCCTCCCATTATAAGCATACTCGCGGTTGCTACATTATTATTCTATATGTCTGCTGAATGATAGCCGGGGGTCACTGTTATATGTATATGAGTTTCACTTACCATTTCTTGTGAATATCCTATGAATCAGATACGCTTGCTGGGTTCGTATACTTTTATATTAGTACCATAGTATTATTATATGTATTTTTTACAAACATCCTCATCTGTAGTGAATTTATACTATCTATTGGATTATCACAATAAGTCATATTACTAATGACACAATTTTTGCAGTCTGTGCCCTTTCCCTAGTAGTCAACGAAGAACCCTGAGGCTTGCCAGTATATAAGATTGACGAAGTTACTGTATACGCATCATGGCGCAATTCAAATAAGTCCTAACCGACCACGTATAACGGCCACAGCGTTCCCGCCAACGGGATTCAAATCTACTCTAACCGACTACGTCCAATGACAGAGCGTCCGCGCCAAAACCTCAGCGTGTGCAACGTTCACCGACCGATACATGCCTCAACCAGCCAGCAGAGAACAGCCGCAGCCTTTCGCGCCGAAACCCCAACGTCCTCCGCCGTCCAAACGACCGGCCGATACCTGGAGAGGGTGGACCTATGATCGGGAATTCGAGTCAAACCGTCACTTAACCTATATTCCTATACGAAACAAACACAAATCAATTTATCTGTTTAATTGTCATCACCTCGTATCCTTCAAAGTCCGTATTGTTTGCTCTAAATTTGCGTTCAGAGAACTTTACCCGTCTATTTCATATGCTTATATTTCTCTCAGTCAGTTTTGCTGTGAGCAGTTCGATCGCCCAGTTTTGTTCTTCGTTTCCTGCGGCTATGTTTTTAGACAGGTTACATGCGATATTTTTGCTTGTGCTTCATTCGCTCAGAAGCTGCAGACTTGATAAACTGTGCTGCACATGTGTATCTACATTGCATTGCATGCCATTATTATCTCGTTCTTTTCTTATTGCATGCTCAGTTTTAAAATAATCTGGCCTGTTTTCTATTTAGCTCCCAAGTATTTGTATACATTTTAAACCTGATTTCTTGCCCTGTATCTTTAGATCTTAGAGCTACATCTTCCTGATATCCCTGGAAAATTGTATATTTGTACATTTCCTTTCGTTGAATCCATGTCCAATCTTTTCCGGCATCCGCATATTGTTAACATTTTTTTGCATTTGGTCAACACCTTCTGTTAAATTTATCATGTAAACAACAGGACACGTGGTCGACGAGATACTATTTCATCATCTTTTGCTTTGCTATCTTAAAACTCAGATCCGATTCATACAACTGTCGTGCCACCTCCACAGTATACCGCAAAGACAGTGACACCGAGCAAGGGTATCCTTGCTGAAGCTCTTTCTTTACTCTGTAGAATTCTGATGTGTTTGATCCGATTATTTCAGAGATGTAGCTCCTAATTCACGTTCTATTATCTTGTTTCAAAGAAACTTCTATCGACCGTATCGTCGGATACCTCGTCTAGGAATGTTTCAACTAGGTTCTGTTATCTTCATCTGGCCTAATAGATACTTTCCATTAGTGCGTAAAGGCTATTTTCTATTCTCCTGCCCGCTCTAAGACCACTATACCATGGTCCTTTTAGTTTCACCTCTTCCAGCTGGTCTTGTAGCCCGTCCCTAAGGATGGCAAATATTCTGTATACAACGCTTGCTACGGCTATTGGTCCACTATTGCACAATTTCGTATTTTCCGCCCCTGGCTTTAGTATGAAGCCGACTCGCCCTGCTAACCATTCTTGGGGATCTATTCTCCGGCAAGAGTCTTATTAAATTCACCCGCCAGGTATGCGTACATTGGCGTGCCCATATTCTTAATCAATGTTAAGGATACCCTCTCTGCATGCAGTTCTGTATACTTTTTCCTCTCTTCCTTTGTTATTTCTAGCAATTTCATCCCGTTTTTTTTGTGATTTCCCAGAAGCGTATCATCCGCTTCCCTGCGCTACATGTTTGTAAATCTTTAAGTCTGTATAGTCTATGGCGTTGGCTACATCCTCACCTAATTTTAGTTTTAATTCAATGTATTTCCCATTTTTCACAGATTATCCGTTTGCTCTATGTAATTTCGGTGTACCGCCTTTCTGTGATGTCTAGACAGGCTTCTTCTTAGTTACACACTTCTATTTAAGCCTTCATACCATCAGCAGTTGATTGTGTGGCTTGGTGCAAAACTGACAATCGAGATATCGTAGATTTGCTTTGCTATTCTAATACTTTGTTCGAACGGAAGTCCTACCCCTGTTCCTTTCCACTGTTGTAGCCTTTTTGCAAAAGCCTATTATGTCTGTAGTTTTGTTCTTTTTTCTCTTTCGTTTCAATTGCTATTGTGACCGCTTGTTATCCAATTGTGGTTGTTTCCACGCATTTTATACTTAGGTTTATATTATTTAAGCTTGCTTGGGTTCACGAGTGTTTAACGTTCTACCGGACTCAGCAATGTCTATTCTCAAAATAAAGCAGATGCGCATTGATTTACCCGATGGCTATGGTCCTTATTGTAGGATAGCAGTGTCCGTTAAGCAGCGCGGGATAAACAGCGTCGCTTGAATACAGTGCCGGAGCAAGCTAGATACATGGCGCCCAATAGAAGATGCCGCCACCTCACGAGCGAAGACGTGGGAAGTCACTAAATGCGCGGGCAATCTGTGAGTATATGAGGAGGCATGAGAATAAATGAGTCAGTAGTCGTTGGTGCGAGCCAGACAGAGGACGTCTGTTTCTTGAGCGAGAGAATGGCAAACTCGTAACAGTCGCCGCCCGGTCTTGGGGGTGGTGGACTCTACACTTATGTTCACTTTAACAAGTTTCTTAATTCTTTCATCAATTTGTTTGTATTGCTGCTTGGCTTATATTCAACTTGTAGGCAACCTGGCCCTTCTCCTATTTACACTGCTATAAAATTGCCTCTTCACTTGCTTCAACAATCTCTGTATAGTGACATTTCCCAGTATCAGTATAATCTGATACAGAAATTTGTTTATACTGGGATAAACCAACTCCTCCGAATCCGTTTGGTGACACCTTTTTGTACACCTATCTGCCGCATATCTTCATGTAACGGTAGGGTTCCTATTTGCACCAAGTGTGTGTCGGTCACGGCTAGCACATCCAGGGGGGTCTCTTCTATTATTCTGTATCTCCAAATTTTCTTCTGTTCGTCCTCCTCGTATATTTAATTATCCAATTGTTAGATAGTACATTTGGGCCTATAGCGTCATATAAGCGTTATACAAGCAGTGAAGTAAAAATTGTTTATTGGACGCAAAATAGTGCATTTTTGCGGTGTTTGGTTGGGTCGGTTGCCACACCCTTCTTTTTGTGAATTGGCTGCAGGAACTTTTTCTGCATTTTCCGGTATTTTATCGCTGCGTAGGCACGCGTTATACATTTTGTTTTAATATGTTGACACACAATTTGGTTGGGGGCCGCAGATTTACTATTTTCTTTGAATTTGATTACACTGACGACCTCTTGTTCTGTAAATGCTCGATAATCTCAGGTAAGCTTTTCCCGGAGGCTTATGAGGTCACCACAATATAGGCGTGTAAAAAATGAAGTATCCATTCATTTTTATTAATTAATTGATTTGATGGGGTGCATCGTATTGGTTTTGCACTTTGTTGTGCGCGTGTCACGCGTTGAAAGATGTCATATGCTTGTTTCTTTTCTTGTTTCTTTTTTTTGTTCCGTTTCATGTCAGCGAGTCGTTGTAGTCTCTCCGGGCTAAAGTCTGTGTGACAGCATATAGTGTGTCACACGGATATGGCTTTGCATCTTTCATCAAACCATGTTGCAGTGCTTACCGGATAGACCTTTCAGTGACCGTTATATTGTGTGTTGGCTGAATAAGTTGAAATGCTTGTTGTCATATCTATCTACGAAGATGGTGTTGTGCTTGATTTTTTCAGACAATCCGTAATTACGCCTGTGCATAAAAAGGGATACAAGTCGAACTAGCGTGTATATTATTTGAAAAATTACTTGTAGATCATATACTTAATTTTATGCAGTCTGAGGGAGCGCTTGACGAGCAGCAACATGGCTTACTAAGGGCAAATCCACAGCAACGCAACTAGTTGAAATGGTCCAAGATTGGGCCTTTTATATTAACAAAAAGAAAGCATTTGATTGTATTTACTTTGATTTTTCTAAAGCATTTGACAGAGTAAAGCATTTTAAACGTTTACAGAAACTAATTGACCTAGATATAGACAAGCACACTGTTTTATGGATATCAAGTTATCTAACGAATCGGAGGTTTTGTGTACGGGTTAACAACCGTTTTGGTCAGTGTGAGGTGTGTCCCTCGGGCGTGCCTCTGGGATCATGTCTAGGCCCATTATTATTCTGTATATTCATCTTAGATCTTAAAAATGTTATACCCAAAACCCTTAAGCACAAACTCTACGCAGATGATCTTAAACTTTATGGGCCATCCGGCACAAAGGCCGAGAGGGAGATATTACACAGAACAATTGACTCTATCTCCGATTGGTGCGCCAAAAATGATATGATAATTTCGGTCCCTAAATGCGCCGTTGTATGTCTGAAGGAGGTTTTACGTTTACACACTTGATGGACAAGAGATATCCAGAGTAAACAGCATTCGTGATCTTGGGGTTAACGGTAACAGCGGAGCTAGATTTTAACCTTCACATCACGCAAACTATTTCATCTGCTAGCCTTATATGTAATACGATATTTCGTTGTTTTATTATCGATTGTCCAATGTTCTATATCCGCCTTTATAACAGCCTTGTAGTTCCCAAATTAATCTACAGCTGTGAAGTCCGGCGGCCGTATTTAAAGAAACATATTGATGCAATTGAAAAAGTTCAGTCTAAATTCCTTCGACGTGTTGCATTGAGATGCAAGGTAGAGCGTAGCAGTCTCGACTTACTACCTATATCAGAACGACACTCGAGAGCAGATTTTAAAATGTACGCACGAATCTCTCGGTCGAATAAACTTCCCATATTTTTAAATATTCGAAACAACAGTCTGCGCAGTACTCGAACCATATCATCAAAAATTGTGACACGATCTGACCGAATCAACAATATGTTTTCGTGGCGCATGGCGAGAATGTTGAGAACCATCAACTAGTGATATATTATTATAGACATTGCTATTACATATATCTCGCAATGGTACTATTGCGCCCCATTATATAGTAAATTGCTCTTTATGTCTCTTATATTGTGCATTGTATATATTGAATACAATATTTTTGTGAATAACCATGTATCTACCCTTTGAAAACAATAAAGGAGCACTTGAATTGAATATCTGGTATTCAGTGAGCAGCTGAGTGTGTGTACTGAGGGTGCATTGGGCTTGGTGGCTCGGTGCAAATTGAACGCGACTTTTTTCGTTTTGATAGGATTTTCGATGCGACTCCTCAACGAGCAGTCCAGTGTAAGCGGACTTTGTCGGACCAAACTGACTATGTCTGCCTGCTTGTCAGCGGTCGGAGATGGATACGTACTCTTGAGTTTGAACTTTAAACTGACGTGCCTTGATCGAGGTATGAAAAACTTAGTCTCACTAGGGACGACCTTTTAGCGCAGGTTTGTAGCCCGGGGGTGATAGAAGGAGTGGTAGCAGCAGCAGCAGCAGAAAAGAAGCCGCGTGTACATTTTGATGAATCAAGCCTACCACCACTATGTAATTTGTTGTTAGACGAAATAAACCTTATAGCTATGAGTGAATCTATACAAATATTATAAGTGATAAATAAAAGTAGTTACTTCTATACATGGAGCGTTCCACAGTATTCGCTTATGTGTGGGACACAGATCAAACGAGTCTTCTTAACGGGCCTACTTTAGTCGACAAACAGCAATTTCGATGATTTATTAATTAAATTAACTTGTCTTCATTTGGCAGGTCAGAGGCTGAAACATGATCCATCATCATCATCATCACCGTGTGGTAATACCTCATTTAAAACGGAACATTATCTACTTATGAAAACGGCGGTTGTGAGTGGTCAGTCAGTTCTTCTGTATGTGCGTAAAACTTATAGGCCAGCTTGTTAGATGAGGAAATCGAACAATAGCTTCGTTGTTTTCTAAACGTCGGCCACTTGTTGAACTCTTGCCACAAACGTAGCTACATAGAGCCATGTTCATTGCGGCTCGGTTTTTTACGAATCATTCAAACGAACGCGCCAAAGGAGACGCAGTCTACTGTATAGTACATATAGAAGAGAGGGTACACGCGGCCAGGAGAGAGAGTGAAAATAATTTATTTTATAAAACGAGAGACCGAACGCGATTCCTGGCCCTTTGTGTGCTGTGCGTGCGCAGTGTTGTTTCTTAGGCCTGGCGTTTTAGCATCGAGCGGTGTTCGTGTTTTTGAGTTACGCTAATCGAAGACAAGTTTAAAATTACATTTGCTGGTTCAACAAAAATAGATCGTTACGGTTTACGGCCCAGTAGCGCCGCATAGCGTTGCTCTAGCAGTGCTTCGCTTATTTGCTGTATCGATTATTTGTTGTCCTTTAACTAACTAAAACCACGTGCTTCGAGTAGTCTTAGCGGTACCCGTTCGCCATGTTGCACCGCGTTCTCACTGGTGAGTTGAGTGACCTGATATATGGAATGTGAATTTGATTCGTTTAATTCAACGAATCTCAATTACGATCTGGTTAATTTGGTCAAGATAGCTAAGTTTTGCGTCGACCGTATTACTATTTCTATGAAGCGAGTGTTGCTGTGGGAGGTGTTATTACTCAATTATTATTACAACAATGTCCAATCATAGCAAGAACGAGAGGATTAAATTTGGGTTGCTAGAGCGAACACGGCCTCAGAGACATTCAGTCTGAACTTTGTTGTGTGAGACTCACACCTGAGGCTCGTGTTGACACTCAACCAATAGTACGCAATGACGCATCAACTTTGGAGCTGCTTAAACCGCGCATTAAAGCACGAGGATCATTCGCCTAAATCAAACGCACCGTTGCAGTGCCTCGCTTAGTTCTGGCGTTCTTACACAACGCAATCTCTCGTGAGTCTTCCGCTCCCCTGTTCTGCTTATTCTGCAGCCGCGTACTTAGTCGCAATCTTGCGGGCTGTTGTTTTCGAAACACGTAACAGAGAGATCAATAGTTGATCTTTGCCGAATTCTCCTAACATGGCGTCGGCTAGCTGCCCTATAACCGTTTCTCTCGTTATCGCTGATGTTTGTTGCTACTGCAGAATGGTATTGTTCTTATAGCGGCGGTCACGTGGGCAGAAGATCTGGCTTAGCGGCGTCGGCTGGTTAGAATAGCAGAGGCGAAGGAGCTGGATCGAGGGTGGCGCCCCTTGGCGGAGAGCAGGGGGGTGCTACGGTAGCAGAACCGACCTGCCGTCGCTGCTGTTGTTGCGACGTAGGTCGTTGGTGGTAGGCAGCCGTCGTGTAAGAGAGTCGTTGTTCAGGTGAAAAATGGTAGAGACCGTAGGTACGGTGGTGAATGCTGGCGAGAGAATCAAATTAAGGAGCACCGGGCGTCCTCGTCAATATCCGCGTTTTCCGTAACTCAGTTAGATGACTGATACCCCTGGTGTACCTCAATCTTCTCCAACATTACTTCAGGATTGTGTTTAACTCGTTTGATTTTCAATTTCTATCAAACTTGGGAGAGTCTGGAAATGAGATACAGAGTCAGAATAATTGACAAATTCTACTCTACTTTGAGTTCACACAAACGACAGCAGTTGATTGACCGGGCGTCGCAAATAGCCCAGATTTGCGATTTCCGCCGAAGTTTGTAGGATCTACCCATTCACTGCATCAAGTTGATAATACATTTGTTTTAGGAAAAAAAATGACGTTACCCATAATCGAGATCATGACCGACATCGATCGACCAACAGCTAAATGATAGGAAAATAATGCGATAATACATATGCTTAGCACACTCAGTTAATAAATTATTGTTCACACACAGTATTTGCCTCAACTCCGTCATAAAGATATCTTACATTGTTGCACCTGTAGTCGAGTAGACCGTTACTCTTCTTAATGACTACAGACGAACTAGTACTTTTGCACTCATTGGGGCTATCTATTTGGACTCTTATGTTATGAGTACCATATATATGTACGTGCTTATAGTTGCTGCACATAATGTTTACATAAATCTTGATGTTTTTTTCGGTTATGGATAGTTTTAATCGCGCCTGACGGTACCTTAATGCTCCGTAAATGTCCCGTAAATAATCAGTTATAGAACTGCGAAAGCGAAGTAGAAACACGCCGGATGAGAAGATGCCGCTGCGAGAACTTGTTTTGAATCATGAGGATAAGGGTAATAGAGTCGGGTTTTCCCACTTACCAGATAGATGATCCTTCCACTATCTGTCTACCTCGATGAAAGCTTGCCACCGATGCAATGCGTTGGGATAGTTGAATACTCAAAGACCAAACGTCGCTGTATTCTACTTCACATCTGATCCAATGTAGAATTTTGAATTTTAGGATCAATCTCGATAATGCTGAGTATCGTACGCGGTCACTTCAATTCCAGGAGTTGTTAGAGTAATAGTAGTAGTTAGTAGTTACTGCTTTTACGTATGGTATTGTTTATGTTTCTGTTGTTAGTGTTATTGTGTTGTTAATGGAAACAGCTGTGTTATGTCAAAATTGCGTTATTGCGCTAACGGTGCTTCTGTGCGTCGAAGCCGAAGCTTTGCGTTGTAAATACGCAAGCCAAACAAATGGAGGCACTAAACACATTTGTGGGACTGTAGGAAGTCTTGGAATAGAGGTAGACCACCACAAGTGCTGATAAAAGCCAACGATTATCTAGTCCACGTCTTTTTAATCGAAGATCACAGCAATGCAATGATGGAGCGATTGGATTCGCATCCCACTAAACCCGTGCTACTACGTTGCTGAGCATCTTAGAGCTTGATATAAAACGGCAAATGTAATTCACTTTCTAGCAACAGTCTAACCAAAAAGTTAGGTGTAATGACTAAAAACAACATTGGTCTGCCATGAATGCGGAGCAAGTTCATTTCGATATATTTGCATTGTCCGGACCAGTTTTTGAGCCCAACTTTGTTTCATTAGCACTGTTGGCTAATTATAATTTTTAACTTTTCCTTTATTTTCAGGGCTGGGCATGCTGGTACTTGTGCTGGCTGTGGGCCTGTGGATACTTATGACATTGGAACTGAAGCATTTCGTGCCTCCGCCTTTTGAGAAGGGTTCAACGCTGGCCGAAGTCTTTGCTCGTCCTCCTGTTCCTTCGTACCAGTACCTCTATGTCTTTAACCTTACCAATTATAACGACTTGATGCGCAGCAAAGTGTCTACACCGGCATTCAGAGAACATGGACCCTACGTATTTCGGTTGGTCTGCAGCTTGTTTTGACTTACATAATCATGGATTGGTTTGGTTCCGACATTTGTGCCCCTGGGCATTCGCACCCGGCCGGGCGAGTATTCTTAGTAGTTTACTCCGGTGCTGCTGTCCAACGACGCAAAAGATATTGTTACTTAGCGCTATGTTTTTAGAACTGAGCTATACTGTTCCCGGCTCTACCGCGCCCTCTTGTCCCACTGCATCGTAAACTGCGATGTTTACATGCTGTTTTTTTTTGTTTGAAAGTATTAAGCATACCAAGTTTTTTGAAAGCAACGACTAGAATAATCTATTTTCGGAGAGGCCTTTGCGAGAGCTTTATTTTTATTGAAGTGTTTAATAACTAACAATATGTGTCCCCGATAAGTACTTTGGGGATGGGGCGGGGTGGACTGGCTTGCAGTGTAATAGCGGGTTCAATGTCTGGAGACAAACAATCTAGTGCTTTTTGAAGTCCATGTTCTTCTTCCATGGACTCGGGGCATATTTTACCATATATGCCCCGAGTCGTATGCAATACACAACACAGGTCATTATTGGGATGCTAACAAATCATAGGTTGGCTCAGTTATTGGCATCGTTGTCAGGGCATACTAGCGATATTGTGTGGGGTCGTACTCAACCGTTTAACTATCACAGAGTGCTTTGCTAACGGGTTGCCGGAGAGATCGTTGGCGAAGGGCGAGGATGATCGATCCTGGAGTGTGATTCCAGCCAGTACCGTTTAAGGCCTCCACTAGGGAAATGCCACATCAACTCCGCTGTTGCTAGCAGCCCGTCGGCGTTTCGCTGAGTGGGAGCACACTCGGCTCTTTCTGCACGTCAATGGCTGATTCGGCATATAGTTCCCGAAATGTTATTGACATCTTGATAATTTGATTGACATCATTGATGATCGAAATGTTATTGACATCTTGATCATTTGATTGACATCATTGATGATCGAAATGTTATTGACATCTTGATAATTTGATTGACATCATTGATATATCTCTAACGTTTGTTACGCATATGCAAACAAAATTAAATGTTCATAATAAGCCAATTCTTGCCAATGATCTTGAATTACAAACATGTTAAAGAGGTGTTTTTACTTCTAGACAGTCTTCCGTCCTCTACGGGCTTGCAACTTATCGCGAGGCATATGTTTAATATACCGAGGGTTGGACATGATACTGATCTAATGACCTACAATGTACTAACTAAATGCATTTGCTTTGTTCCTAGAATAAATACTACAAGATTCCTGGATTGGTCCGGTGAGCACCTATCCTTTAGAGAGAGGACGATTTTTACCTTTATGGCTAAAATGTCAAATGGTACCTTAGACGACGTGTTCACCACGGTTAACTTATCGGCCGCGCTTCCGTATGACTCAGCCAAAAAGTCTACGAAGAAAAATCTACGAACGAAAACAACTATGAAGAAAAGAGCTCGTATCGAGTGGAATAGCCTTTTCTTTAACGTCACCATTGCAAACTACTTTTATCACGGGTAAGCATATTTAGCCTCATCAATCACAATTACAGAGTTGCCTGCATTTTGCAGTTGACCCTTATATACTTGTAACCTGATTTGGTCATATAGCGGCATAAATGACTGTAAATTACTGATGAATAAGTTGACCGTTTGACTATTTTAGACGCTTCCGTTCACCTACGGGATTTTTCAGCCGTGGGAAAAATACCAGATGACTTATATACTTCCAGTTGCATAAACACTCTGATCTCGATTACTATCTCCCAGGTGGTACACACTACGTTGATCTAAATTCAGTTTCAGTGAAAAATTCTTGGCATCTGCTACGGACGCGACTTTATTGAACGAAGACAACCGCTTCGCATTCCTTGCACGCTTAAACATCTCCGTGGGGCCTCCGTTCACGGTTTCCACTAAGCCCGGGTTCGTTAACCAGATAATCACCGCTAAGGCCCAGACGTAAGTAATACAACCAGTTGTTAGTTCAGTCATTGTCCGTAACTATAAGTATCTTAGCATTTAAAGTATTATTTGATATTATATATTTTTCACGAAGTAATCGCTATAAGATTATGCAATTATAAATATCGTACTTTTTGAAGCTCGAAATTGTCTGGACTTGTGACTCATTTTCGCGACGTCGCCTTGAAACTCCTTACATGACTGGAAATGTTCTTCCGCCTCTTACTACAATTTTCAATAAGCCTCCAAGAGAATCTTCAAGGCCAGAAGAGATGTAGTTTGTACCGTACCGTCATATGAGTTTCCCTCACTCGCCAAGCGGCGAACCTGACTGTGGTTCCGTCCGAGCTACCTTGCGGACTCTGGGCCACAGCAAGGAGCAATGTACACCTGCTGTTTCATTACATGACTTTTTTTTGACAAACGCGAATAAGAGGCTACCGTAGTCTATGTATATATATATATATATATATATATATATATATATATATATATATATATATATATATTGGGTCTACAAAAACATTTTTTCGGATTTTATAATGATTCTTTACGGACAAAACCGAAAAAACTTCTGTAGCCCTATATATATATTCAAAAGCATTATATTAATATTTCTGTTATTGCAATATTTACAGACGTCTGGCAGGCTATAACCTCTCGTGCAGCGACCTACCCGGCAAAAGTAAGTAATTTAATTTTAAGAAATAAAGATTTCTCCATAGTTTGAAATATCAAAACGCCATTAACACAATCATACAGATTAGAAATTTGCATGATTTCGCCAAGTTTCGCCTTGAAACATCTGCTGAATATTGTAGATGTGTTTTAAGACAAAGGGAAAAGCATAGACAAGCAAGTTTCCGCAGCTCATAATGTTAGATAGCTGCATGGAGACCATATTTGTTAATGGCATCTACATAATATATATATATATATATATATATACAGTGCATAATCGATTTCGCTACTTTGTTTGCTATCTTCACCTAGATACAGCGAAAATACATCGATTCTGATATTGCTCGCTGCCTAGATGCATGCCTCTGCACTAAAATGCACTGGGCTTAGTAAATTCGCTTTAGTTTACTGGATCCAGTTAACTGGAGAAGACATCACTTCAAAGTTCAAACAATGATGCTTTAAAGATCAAACCAGATCTTTAAAGCATCATTGCTTGATAAAGAACACATGCGATATTGAGCACTCTTTGATCCCTGTTGTTGATCGAATTCTCTTCGATGCTCATTGAGAATAGATGATAAACCATACCGCTGAAAATCAGCGGCCAAGCTGCCACAAAGACTGTTGGAGGAACCCTAGATATCTCAACATGTCCGGCCTTCGGTGCATTGAAGGTATACCTCGCGGTGAGTTCCAAGCCCGTTGGGCGCGGAAGATGGTCTAGAATTAAGAATAGCCTCCTTAATTTTTATTTTTATTTTAGTTGCAGGCATCGGGCTTCTGCCGGCTTTTAGTCGGCCACCAGCAACTGTTGAAGTATACGAGCCTACTCTTTGCGTGCCATGGACATTACGCCTTCAAGAACAATATAATATGGGTTACGAGCCTATCGCCCGTTTCGTTGGAGGCCCAGACATGTTCAACTCAACGCTACAAACGTACGCTCTATTTTGAAAAAAAAACTATTGTTTGACCTTGTGTTGGTCACACTAATCAAAAACGTCTTGTGGAAGTTCGACACGCTGCTTACTAAGTTGGTGTACATATTAGGGTTTCTACCTGATAACCGCAGTTTTCTGCGTGAGATTTGTAGCAATGATAATGATGGTAGAAATGCTTTGTTTCTTCGCATCTTACTATTATAGAATACGTTTATATTGCCTATAGAACAGTGAGAACGCGAGACTGTAATTTATTATTAAGCTAATTACCTTAATCTTTGTTTACAAACGCGTTTTGGATTTAGCATTTTTAAGACTCCCCACTTTTATTAGTATTAATCAATGTCATTGTATTTTTCACACAGATGCAGTAGTTATCGGCCGACCAACATCAACGGAACATTCGACGCGAGTCCGTATTACAGTGATGGATTATTCGACGATAAAAACCATTCTCTTGTAGTGCCCGCGGTACTTAGTTTCCCACATTTCCTGTACGGGGATCCTGCACTTTACTCCCACGTCACCGGTCTTAAGCCAAGCGAGGACAAGGACCGCTTCTATATTGATGTTCATGCAGTAAGTATACTGTGTGTGAAAAGCAACCTAGATAGCATATAGAGTAGAACACACTTTATTGCAACGATAGGAGTGAATGAAGACAAATTTAAAAACTGTATTGCTATGCTTGCCAAGGTATACGTAGTAGTGACGGAGAAATGCGGTCATGCGCCAAGCAATTTTTGTTTACTCTTACGCGACGGCTTTGCGGATCAAAGAGAGTTGACTCCTAAGACAATTCGATTGGGAGTCAAAAATGTGCCGGGCCAATGTTGGCCCTTTGAACCTCTGTCGAGGCGCTACTGTTACTAACTTAAGTGAGAGAATATGTGCATCAGTCACATTTCTTCAGCGCCTACAGTAGTCTATTTAATGTGCTCTTGCACTAAGATACTTTTTTTAGGCGACTCGCATACAGAACAGTAATACTGTCTGATTTATTTTGTTTATATATCTATATATACTTTTTTTCAAAATCAACAGTTAGGTTATAAACTGGGTATTCATTTTGGCGGCCGACGTTTCTTCTAGTCGAATATTTTCGATATGACCATTACATGACGCTAAAGAGTAAGTTACAGTCGAATTCCTACCAGCGCGTTCTTATTTTCGGAAGTAATTAGGGTCATGTTGCCAAAGCGCAAATGTGAACCTGTCTCGTGCCGGGATCTCAAGTATGTTCTTTTCCGCAATAGACATTGATACAACTGCAGGTCTGACAGTGGTCGGGAATGCCAATTGATCCTTAGAGATTTGTGATAAAGCTTAATCTCATGTGTGATAGACCGGCACGATACGTTTATAAGCGCCAGCGCGGCACCGTCTGTTTCCAAGTATTCCGGTAGAAAGCACGTAAATGAATGAAAAAAAACACGTGATTGCTTGCGTCTAAACAGTTTGTTTACTCAAACCAAGCATGTTTTGGCTATGTGCATAATATGACAGGTACTAAAATTGAGGTATACTGTGATTTGCTGTGTGATATACTGTGCACCCGGATCGCGTGCATTGACGGGGAGCTGTATGTCGGTTTAGTACAAATGCGATTCAATCATTTAAATGCGATTGATTAGAACAAATGCGATTGATTAGTACAAATGCGATTGATTAGTACAAATGCAATTGATTAGTACAGATGCGAACTGTAAAACACCAGTTGTGGCGGTAGAGGAAGATCACCACACTGGACCATTTATTTGTGTAAGGCAGTAATGAACCAGTTGCTTGTGTGCCCAAAGTGATAATCTTTAACAAGCGCAACAATAGACACAGCGTAGCGGCACGAAAATCGATACACATCAGCTGTATGGAATGTCTATATGGCTCGTTGGATGCAAACGTAAGTGGATGCAAAAAAAAACGCCCTGTTGTTAACGCTGGGATCTAAACGTCTGAAGTCAATGTAATGCTTAACGTGTAAACAAATATTTGAGATGTTAAGTCTGAACCACATTACTGAGGTTGTAAAGCAAGTATGTTAGTATGACTATGACGTTTTAGTGAACTCAAGTATTATACTTTCCCTTATTTCCAGGCGTCCGGATTGGTAGTCGATATGAAATTGCGAACTCAGCTGAACGTAAAGATCACTCTGCCTAACAGGAAGTCTGCGACAATCTTTCCGGTATTTTGGCGGGAAATTGTAAGTACTCTTTGAGTTTTAATTGGTCGGTGATCACCGATGGGAACAAACAATTCTTAATGCTATATTTGTTTCATGTTGTAAGAAATTAGAAGGTGCCATTTTTTTTGGCCGTGCTGAAAGATAAGTTCCATGGCAGCAGGGACGTAATTACTGCATCTGCACGATATATATATATATCTATATATACGTATGGTTTCCGTATGGATTTATAAGCATAGATCCGTCGTATTGCTTTGCAGTCTAGACTACCAGCTGACAAGGAAAAGATGGTGGCTGCCCTAAAGGCATGGCCTATATTTGCGGGCTGGGTGGCGCTTGCCTGCAGCCTCAGCCTCGTTGCCGCCGCCCTGCTCTTCGGCGCTAGTGTCCTCCTCCAGGGGAACCTGAAGTTTTGGGAGTTCGAGGATGATGAAAAACCCCATACTCCAGACGACATTCCAACGGATGTAAGCCCGCTAGTGAAGGCTCTTCCCATAGATCTTTATTGCAATTCTAAATAGGAAACTGCGAATGCACTGTTTATATTTTCAGTGCGCTAAGACTATTAATGCAATTCATTACAATCAAACATACCAGAACCCTATTAAGGTATGTGCGTTTTGCTGTAAAATTGAAAATTTACTTTGAATGAGCTCTCTACACTGTAAGACCGAAAACCATTTGTCGCTGTTCAACTGAATATTGTCCAACAAAGTGCCCGCAATCAGGAATAAAAAAACCTGTGATTTGTGAGTATATATGTATACATAAATATATATTTGTGATCAATCTGGTGTAAATTATTAAGGAATTGTCATCCGAATCGGAGGAGGATCTGCGCCGCGAGCAGAGGCGGCGCGCCCTGAGGGCTAGGCTGCCGGCCGGCTTACCTGTGTATTTTAAAATACATAAAGGCGACCTTGATAACCTCGGCGTGACTCTACCCGACTGGGTGCTCGCAAAAATTCAAAGGCAAATAGAAGAGCAGTCGTCTTCTAGCAGTGAGGAGAGTTCCGACGAGATCACTTCTGCTGCAGGAAGCACTTCGTGGTCGACTGTCTCGTCGCGGTCCACCTCGCCAGAGCAGAAAAGTGAACCAGCATCGGATCTCGTCCAGTCGCACATGTCTTCCTCGGCTGCCCGATCCCTTAATCAGCATAGAACAGCAATTGCTGATCAGGAAGAAAATGGTATGTGTTTAATATTCCCGTAGCTTGAAAAATGATTCTGTTAATTACTCACAGAGATGCAATGCATATATTTATTGGTGTGGCAGAAAGCATTCTAACTTATCGAATTAAAACGTTATGTTTACCTCTCCTGAAAATTTACAGACGTCAGTGTGGACGCGACTTAAGTATCTACTGCTTACACTAACTTTATTCTAACACGGGAGTTACATGAGCCATACTAAGCCAATCATGGTACTTAAGTGATTCCACGATACCCTTAGGCGTCAGTTTAGTTAAAAGCAGAGATAAAGCTAAAAGCAACTAGGATGTTTAGTGTCCTGGTAAAGTCCTCTCATCTGTAATTGTAGACATATGGCAAGTAACATCTAAAGCAATAAATTAAGTTACAGCAGCACATTATCATAAATGTAACATCGTCTTTACCAGCAGCACTATATTCTTGCTGAGCGCTTTCTTTCATAAAGTAAAACGCCGAAATTGAATATTTTCCTGGCTGAACCGAATGCTTATGCATAGATAAGTGTACGAATATTTTAAGTAACAACAGTTCAATTACAGGAACTAAGTGCTTAGTATTTTCTGGGTATTACGATATAGACATATATCTTTTACACTTTTGCAGGGACCCAAATGTCATGTTCCCACCGTGAATGATTGATTACATTGAATAAGACATATAATGTTTTTTTATTGCATTTGCGATGGCAGATAAGTCAAATGGCAGCTACCCGGAAGATTTCGAGGAAGAAGTGCAAGATGAAGAGAGTGCTTAAGCTCAGAAAACCACATATTACGACGACACATCTTTACGGGGCACCGATTACTGTCAACCAAAGGTATGGCAATCATTTGATTGCCCCCGTAATCTCGCAAGGTTATGCTTGCATGTATGATATAGACAAATCCGCAATTTGTTTTATCGTTAGCCATATTTTATACTAAAAGGCACATAGACAGTTTTGTTTTTGGTAGAGCCTAGTAATGAGTCAATTTTGTATCGTCGACAGGTTTGGATGTGCTAATAGTCTTAAAACAAGACTTTAATATCAAACTAGTTCAGGTAACTTCAGATGTTACTTTATGTGTGCAACGACATTGTGTTACAGTTTCGGGTCTAGAGTTTGGTGCTTTTTTCCTTATTTTCAGAATCTCACTAAGACAGCCCCCCTTGTTTATCTTTGAAGTTGCCGACTTTGTCCTGAGATCCAAGAAATAGCATTGCTGTGGATTTTTAAAATGGGGTTTACCACGGGATAGGAGACCTCGCATATTATCGGGAGCTTTGCATTTGTATAGTTCAATCATTTTCATTCCGCGTGTCTTGCGTAAATACTTACTTCAGCACGTGTGGCTTCCGCTCTGGGGATATTCTTATATGATATTTATACTGCCCTTGTTACTAGATAAATACACATTATATGCGCATGTGTAGGAAAAACTGCAAAGTGCTAGATAATTCCTTGGATTATATCAATATATTGGAAATTAAATTGAATATTCACATTGTAAGGTTTAGCAGGGATTAATTGGCATCTCCCTTGTTGGCGCAGGGTCTTCCGTGCGCTTATTTAGCTTCTTGGCGGAGAGTTGTCTGGGTACAGGCAGTAGCAGCTGTTCGCAATGTGGGGTTTGGTCGACTGCTGATGAATTCAGCAAAATTCAGCAGCCGGGCATGCTACCTAAACCTGTCAGAGAGAAGATGAGGGCAGGAATACCTTGGCAGTTGACACACCGCGTCTGATTGACACAGCTTGCGGCAAGGTTGTCTGCTGTGTTGCACGATAGCGTGCCATGGACGGCTTAATCTGCAGCCTGCATATATTTAGTCCATGTTACTATTTTTGGGAAGCCTTGCGCGGTTGACGTCTGTTGATGCACTTGTTTCTTATAGCATCTAAGATGCTGTAAGCCAACGCCAACACTAAACGCCGGCGGCCGTTGGTGTGAATGCATGTTTAATTCATTGCACTAGCCAGTGATGACCATTCTAACCAAAAATGTGGACTCTAACGAAAGCAGCACGGTACGGGCTTCTAAAAAACTTGTAGCCCAGTACCGCTTGAGTTTCATGCTATGGCGCTTCAAATGGTTTATTGTTTTGGATGCATATTGGAGTACGCTGGTGAGACACTTCTTCAGTGTAAACTTCGACGGATCCGCCTGAAATCGTTTTTCATGAGCTAATTTCGTCACTGACTGATGAGTTGGGCTTTGAAACATTTAGAACGTTACGGGTTATACCTGCCAGTTCTGTTGGAGCTGTTCCAGTATTTTTGCTCGGATAGCGGCTGCTCTTTATTATCGGAGAAGAACGGAATCAAGTCCGTAGGCACCACTTGGATACGATGTAAAAATACAGTATGATAAATAAGCCTAGGGTAATTAAGCCAAAAATGGCTTCTACATCGAAAGGCTACATTTAGAGTAAACTGAGCGTAATACTTAATCTTATGAGACTACGTTTATTTTATTGTTTTATTCAGCGCTCTAATAGCGATACACCGCAAGGATCACTAATGACTAAACCTTCACATATTTGCAGGAAAAATAGACGTTCTACGACTTCAAGGATCCACTTCGTTTAAAGCTTACCAGACCGATTAAATTCTGGCGAGACCAGAACAAGCAAACAAGCATCAATCATGTGCGACTTTGGTACCAACATGTCTGCACTTATTACGCCAGGCCGCAGGCCGAATTATTTAGTAAGAGATTAAGAGATACCTAAGACTGCCATAGCAAGGCATACAAGACGTACAGAGAGCATTTAACTGTCTCGTGCGGCAAACGCGGGTAACTCGCGCTATATATTCTTTATACATTATGTACTAACAGGTAAACATAATTAATCACATTTATGCTAGTTTCTTGAGGAACGCACTTCCTAAGTGTTAATTTGGGCCGTTACCTCGCATTATGCAAGCTACGTCTTACACGTTCAATATAAATAAAGACGTTTTGTATTACAATTATCCGTTCGTGTTTTCCTTTTTTAGCTTCATTAGATGGTGCATTAAAACTAATTTTCTAAATACATATATAGGATGCAAAGGGAAAATGCACGGTATATATGTAAACAATTATTTAATTTCACTAGGTATGTACATACATATGTCCATACGCAGTTGTAAAATTTGCATTTTGAACATTCATCTTCACACTATATATATATATATATATATATATATATATCAAGCTTCATTTCACCATAAATTGGTCGATTAGGAACAATACAACGATTTAGGACAGTACAGACTTTACTCGCGAGGTAGCAGACTTCCCTTCAATTTCAGTACATTCGAGTATGTGGTAGCGCCCGATGTCACATTCTCCACAAAAACTACACACACAGTCTTCAATACTGAAACAGTTAGGTTTCATACAAATATAATTGTGGTATCCATGCCACGTGGTTCGACAAATGGTTGTACGATTATTTTGTGACGCTTCTTTCCACCTCTAGGAGGCGAAAGCTGGTTCTTCGGTATAATTATTCATAACGAATTGCATGTTTTTAGTCTCTCGAAAATGTTCTTAGTCTCTGCAGACGTCTAACACTTGTGGACTGACCGGTAGCTTGTTCAGTACCAACTCTTCTGTTAATGTTTGCTCTACACAGTTCCATTGCGAGTGTTGCTAACGCGTTCTTTGGTAAGCCCAATATTCGTTTTATATACCAAGCCTTTATTTTATCTAGACTTTTCATATCGCTTAGGGTCAAGTGTGTTGCGACAACGGGCAAGCAGTAACTTACTATTGGTAGTATTTTCATACGAAAAACATTCATGCCGGTTTTCAAGTCTACGTCACGGAGGTCACCAAGCAGAATTATTGCAGCTGTGGCTTTGGCCCGCATCTCCTCAATATGTCGATTGAAGGAGAGTTTTGGGGTTAGGGTGACTCCAAGGTAAGTAAGGTGGCTGACAAGTTCGAGAGATTGTCCGTTAATTTTAACGTGATGGTCCGCCGCGGCATATGCCCCTCCTCTGCCAAAACGGAGAACTTTCGTCTTCGCAATATTGATTATTAGTTTGCTTTTTTCGCACCGTTTTGCTGTTGCATTGAGGTAATACTGCAGGTGGTCTCGGGATTTGGCTAGTATTACAAGGTCGTCAGCATAAAATACGTGGGGTGCTTTGATATCACGTAACAGACTGCTAGTCCGGCCACATACAATATGAATAAAAAAGGGCTCGACGAATTTCCCTGTGCCACGCCCGTGTTCTGCGTGACGGTCTCCAGTACATAGTGGTCACCATTTTGAATGGTTATGACGTTATGACTTAGCATGTCATGTAGTAGATTAAATATCGCACCTGTTATTGAAAAGTTAGACCTGATTATCTCGAGAAGTCGATCCCTAGGTATACAATCGAATGCAGTTTTAAAATCCATAAAAGCCGCGTATGTAATTACCTTGTTACGATGGCGATGTGTCACATGTTCTAAAACAAACTTTACTGCACCCTGCAGTTGATCGGCCTTGAGTAAAACCATATTGTTCATGGGGAATCATATCTTGCGTAATCGCTTGTAATCTTGAAACGACAACGACGTCAGTATCTTGTATAGGACGCTTGTGAGAGCAATGCCCCTGTAGTTTCGCGGGTCCGTATCCGTATTTACCGTCGGTCCTTATGTAGGATAGCATGTCGTTAGCCGCGGGATAGACAGCGTGCGTAATACAGTGCGAACAGTAGAACATGGCGCCCTAGAAATGCCGCCACTCACGAGCGAGACTGGGAGTCACAATCGGACAGCGGTTAGAGAGGTGAGAATAATGTTTCGTTGGTGCGAGCAGACAGAGGTCTGTTCTGAGCGAGGAAAGGCAAACGTACAGTCGCCGCCCGGTCCTGGGGTGGTGGACTCTACACTTATGTTCACTTTAACAAGTTTCTTAATTCTTATCAATTTGTTTGTATTGCTGCTTGGCCTATATTCAACTTGTAGGCAACCTGGCCCTTCTCCTATTTACACTGCTATAAAATTGCCTTCTTCACTTGCTTCAACAATCTCTGTATAGTGACATTTCCCAGTGTCAGTATAATCTGATACAGATATTTGTTTATACTGGGATAAACCAACTCCTCCGAATCCGTTTGGTGACACCTTTTTGTTTACACCTATCTGCCGCATATCTTCATGTAACGGTAGGGTTCATATTTGCACCAAGTGTGTGTCGGGCACGGCTAGCACATCCAGGGGAGTCTCTTCTATTATTCTGTATAGTATCTCCCAATTTTCTTCTTTTCGTCCTCCTCGTATATTTAATTATCCAATTGTCAGGTCTTGTCTGCAGTTCAACTTAGTTAATCTTAAATAACCTCAAATAATTAGATAGTACATTAGGGCCTATAGCGTCATATAAGCGTTATACAACCAGTGAAGTAAAAATTGTTTATTCGACGCAAAATAGTGCATTTTCGCGGTGTTTGGTTGGGTCGGTTGCCACACCCTTCTTTTTGTGAATTGGCTGCAGGAACTTTTTCTGCATTTTCCGGTATTTTATCGCTGCGTAGGCACGCGTTATACATTTTGTTTTAATATGTTGACACACAATTTGGTTGGGGCCCGCAGATTTACTATTTTCTTTGAATTTGATTACACTGACGACCTCTTGTTCTGTAAATGCTCGATAATCTCAGGTAAGCTTTTCCCGGAGGCTTATGAAGTCACCACAATATAGGCGCGTAAAATGAAGTATCCATTCATTTTTATTAATTAATTGATTTGATGGGGCGCATCGTATTAGAAGTATCCATGGTTTTGCACTTTGTTGTGCGTGTGTCACGCGTTGAAAGATGTCATATGCTTGTTTCTTTTCTTGTTTATTTTTTTAGTTCCATTTCATGTCAGCGGGCTAAAGTCTGTGTGACAGCATATAGTGTGTCACACGGATATGGCTTTGCATCGTTCATCAAACCATGTTGTAGTGCTTACCGGATAGACCTTTCAGTGACCGTTATATTGTGTGTTGGCTGAATAAGTTGAAATGCTTGTTGTCATATCTATCTACGAAGATGGTGTTGTGCTTGATTTTTTCAGACAATCCGTAATTACGCCTGTGCATAAAAAGGGATTCAACTCGAACGTTGATAACTATAGACCTGTAGCACAATCATCAGTAGCGTGTATATTATTTGAAAAATTACTTGTAGATCATATACTTAATTTTGTGCAGTCTGAGGGAGCGCTTGACGAGCAGCAACATGGCTTTACTAAGGGCAAATCCACAGCAACGCAACTAGTTGAAATGGTCCAAGATTGGGCCATGTATATTAACAAAAAGAAAGCATTTGATTGTATTTACTTTGATTTTTCTAAAGCATTTGACAGAGTAAACCATTTTAAACTTTTACAGAACCTAATTGACCTAAATATAGACAAGCACACTGTTTTATGGATATCAAGTTATCTAACGAATGTGAGGTTTTGTGTGCGGGTTAACAACAGTTTTAGTCAGTGTGGGGTGTGTACCTCGGACGTGCCTCAGGGATCATGTCTAGGCCCATTATTATTGTATATTCATCTTAGATCTTAAAAATGTTATACCCAAAACCCTTAAGCACAAACTCTACGCAGATGATCTTAAACTTTATGGGCCATCCGGCACAAAGGCCGAGAGGGAGATATTACACAGAACAATTGACTCTATCTCCGATTGGTGCGCCAAAAATGATATGATAATTTCGGTCCCTAAATGCGCCGTTGTATGTCTGAAGGAGGACCACGTTTACACACTTTATGGACAAGAGATACCCAGAGTAAACAGCATTCGTGATCTTGGGGTAACGGTAACACCGGAGCTTGATTTTAACCTTCACATCACGCAAACTATTCCATCTGCTAGCCTTATATGTAATACGATATTTCGTTGTTTTATTATCGAATGTCCAATGTTCTATATCCGCCTTTATAACAGCCTTGTAGTTCCTAAATTCATCTACAGCTGTAAAGTCCGGCGGCCGTATTTAAAGAAACATTGATGCAATTGAAAAAGTTCAGTCTAAATTCCTTCGACGTGTTGCATTGAGATGCAAGGTAGAGCGTAGCGTAGCCTACGACTTACTACCTATATCTGAACGACACTCGAGAGCAGATTCTAAAATGTACGCACGAATCTCTCGGTGGAATAAATTTCCCATATTTTTTATTATTCGAAACAACAATCTGCGCAGTTTACTCGAACCATATCATCAAAAATTGTGACACGATCTGACCGAATCAACAATATGTTTTCGTGGCGCATGGCGAGAATGTTGAGAACCATCAACTAGTGATATATTATTATAGACATTGCTATTACATATATCTCGCAATGGTACTATTGCGCCCCATTATATAGTAAATTGCTCTTTATGTCTCCTATATTGTGCATTGTATATATTGAATACAATATTTTTGTGAATAACCATGTATCTACCCTTTGAAAACAATAAAGGAGCACTTGAATTGAATATCTGGTATTCAGTGAGCAGCTGAGTGTGTGTACTGAGGGTGCATTGGGCTTGGTGGCTCGGTGCAAATTGAACGCGACTTTTTTCGTTTTGATAGGATTTTCGATGCGACTCCTCAACGAGCAGTCCAGTGTAAGCGGACTTTGTCGGACCAAACTGACTATGTCTGCCTGCTTGTCAGCGGTCGGAGATGAATACGTACTCTTGAGTTTGAACTTTAAACTGACGTGCCTTGATCGAGGTATGAAAAACTTAGTCTCACTAGGGACGACCTTTTAGCGCAGGTTTGTAGCCCGGGGGTGATCGAAGGAGTGGTAGCAGCAGCAGCAGCAGAAAAGAAGCCGCGTGTACATTTTGATGAATCAAGCCTACCACCACTATGTAATTTGTTGTTAGACGAAATAAACGTTATAGCTATGAGTGAATCTATACAAATATTATAAGTGATAAATAAAAGTAGTTACTTCTATACATGGAGCGTTCCACAGTATTCGCTTATGTGTGGGACACAGATCAAACGAGTCTTCTTAACGGGCCTACTTTAGTCGACAAACAGCAATTTCGATGATTTATTAATTAAATTAACTTGTCTTCATTTGGCAGGTCAGAGGCTGAAACATGATCCATCATCATCATCATCACCGTGTGGTAATACCTCTTTTAAAACGGAACATTATCTACTTATGAAAACGGCGGTTGTGAGTGGTCAGTCAGTTCTTCTGTATGTGCGTAAAACTTATAGGCCAGCTTGTTAGATGAGGCAATCGAACAATAGCTTCGTTGTTTTCTAAACGTCGGCCACTTGTTGAACTCTTGCCACAAACGTAGCTACATAGAGCCATGTTCATTGCGGCTCGGTTTTTTACGAATCATTCAAACGAACGCGCCAAAGGAGACGCAGTCTACTGTATAGTACATATAGAAGAGAGGGTACACGCGGCCAGGAGAGAGAGTGAAAATAATTTATTTTATAAAACGAGAGACCGAACGCGATTCCTGGCCCTTTGTGTGCTGTGCGTGCGCAGTGTTGTTTCTTAGGCCTGGCGTTTTAGCATCGAGCGGTGTTCGTGTTTTTGAGTTACGCTAATCGAAGACAAGTTTAAAATTACATTTGCTGGTTCAACAAAAATAGATCGTTACGGTTTACGGCCCAGTAGCGCCGCATAGCGTTGCTCTAGCAGTGCTTCGCTTATTTGCTGTATCGATTATTTGTTGTCCTTTAACTAACTAAAACCACGTGCTTCGAGTAGTCTTAGCGGTACCCGTTCGCCATGTTGCACCGCGTTCTCACTGGTGAGTTGAGTGACCTGATATATGGAATGTGAATTTGATTCGTTTAATTCAACGAATCTCAATTACGATCTGGTTAATTTGGTCAAGATAGCTAAGTTTTGCGTCGACCGTATTACTATTTCTATGAAGCGAGTGTTGCTGTGGGAGGTGTTATTACTCAATTATTATTACAACAATGTCCAATCATAGCAAGAACGAGAGGATTAAATTTGGGTTGCTAGAGCGAACACGGCCTCAGAGACATTCAGTCTGAACTTTGTTGTGTGAGACTCACACCTGAGGCTCGTGTTGACACTCAACCAATAGTACGCAATGACGCATCAACTTTGGAGCTGCTTAAACCGCGCATTAAAGCACGAGGATCATTCGCCTAAATCAAACGCACCGTTGCAGTGCCTCGCTTAGTTCTGGCGTTCTTACACAACGCAATCTCTCGTGAGTCTTCCGCTCCCCTGTTCTGCTTATTCTGCAGCCGCGTACTTAGTCGCAATCTTGCGGGCTGTTGTTTTCGAAACACGTAACAGAGAGATCAATAGTTGATCTTTGCCGAATTCTCCTAACATGGCGTCGGCTAGCTGCCCTATAACCGTTTCTCTCGTTATCGCTGATGTTTGTTGCTACTGCAGAATGGTATTGTTCTTATAGCGGCGGTCACGTGGGCAGAAGATCTGGCTTAGCGGCGTCGGCTGGTTAGAATAGCAGAGGCGAAGGAGCTGGATCGAGGGTGGCGCCCCTTGGCGGAGAGCAGGGGGGTGCTACGGTAGCAGAACCGACCTGCCGTCGCTGCTGTTGTTGCGACGTAGGTCGTTGGTGGTAGGCAGCCGTCGTGTAAGAGAGTCGTTGTTCAGGTGAAAAATGGTAGAGACCGTAGGTACGGTGGTGAATGCTGGCGAGAGAATCAAATTAAGGAGCACCGGGCGTCCTCGTCAATATCCGCGTTTTCCGTAACTCAGTTAGATGACTGATACCCCTGGTGTACCTCAATCTTCTCCAACATTACTTCAGGATTGTGTTTAACTCGTTTGATTTTCAATTTCTATCAAACTTGGGAGAGTCTGGAAATGAGATACAGAGTCAGAATAATTGACAAATTCTACTCTACTTTGAGTTCACACAAACGACAGCAGTTGATTGACCGGGCGTCGCAAATAGCCCAGATTTGCGATTTCCGCCGAAGTTTGTAGGATCTACCCATTCACTGCATCAAGTTGATAATACATTTGTTTTAGGAAAAAAAATGACGTTACCCATAATCGAGATCATGACCGACATCGATCGACCAACAGCTAAATGATAGGAAAATAATGCGATAATACATATGCTTAGCACACTCAGTTAATAAATTATTGTTCACACACAGTATTTGCCTCAACTCCGTCATAAAGATATCTTACATTGTTGCACCTGTAGTCGAGTAGACCGTTACTCTTCTTAATGACTACAGACGAACTAGTACTTTTGCACTCATTGGGGCTATCTATTTGGACTCTTATGTTATGAGTACCATATATATGTACGTGCTTATAGTTGCTGCACATAATGTTTACATAAATCTTGATGTTTTTTTCGGTTATGGATAGTTTTAATCGCGCCTGACGGTACCTTAATGCTCCGTAAATGTCCCGTAAATAATCAGTTATAGAACTGCGAAAGCGAAGTAGAAACACGCCGGATGAGAAGATGCCGCTGCGAGAACTTGTTTTGAATCATGAGGATAAGGGTAATAGAGTCGGGTTTTCCCACTTACCAGATAGATGATCCTTCCACTATCTGTCTACCTCGATGAAAGCTTGCCACCGATGCAATGCGTTGGGATAGTTGAATACTCAAAGACCAAACGTCGCTGTATTCTACTTCACATCTGATCCAATGTAGAATTTTGAATTTTAGGATCAATCTCGATAATGCTGAGTATCGTACGCGGTCACTTCAATTCCAGGAGTTGTTAGAGTAATAGTAGTAGTTAGTAGTTACTGCTTTTACGTATGGTATTGTTTATGTTTCTGTTGTTAGTGTTATTGTGTTGTTAATGGAAACAGCTGTGTTATGTCAAAATTGCGTTATTGCGCTAACGGTGCTTCTGTGCGTCGAAGCCGAAGCTTTGCGTTGTAAATACGCAAGCCAAACAAATGGAGGCACTAAACACATTTGTGGGACTGTAGGAAGTCTTGGAATAGAGGTAGACCACCACAAGTGCTGATAAAAGCCAACGATTATCTAGTCCACGTCTTTTTAATCGAAGATCACAGCAATGCAATGATGGAGCGATTGGATTCGCATCCCACTAAACCCGTGCTACTACGTTGCTGAGCATCTTAGAGCTTGATATAAAACGGCAAATGTAATTCACTTTCTAGCAACAGTCTAACCAAAAAGTTAGGTGTAATGACTAAAAACAACATTGGTCTGCCATGAATGCGGAGCAAGTTCATTTCGATATATTTGCATTGTCCGGACCAGTTTTTGAGCCCAACTTTGTTTCATTAGCACTGTTGGCTAATTATAATTTTTAACTTTTCCTTTATTTTCAGGGCTGGGCATGCTGGTACTTGTGCTGGCTGTGGGCCTGTGGATACTTATGACATTGGAACTGAAGCATTTCGTGCCTCCGCCTTTTGAGAAGGGTTCAACGCTGGCCGAAGTCTTTGCTCGTCCTCCTGTTCCTTCGTACCAGTACCTCTATGTCTTTAACCTTACCAATTATAACGACTTGATGCGCAGCAAAGTGTCTACACCGGCATTCAGAGAACATGGACCCTACGTATTTCGGTTGGTCTGCAGCTTGTTTTGACTTACATAATCATGGATTGGTTTGGTTCCGACATTTGTGCCCCTGGGCATTCGCACCCGGCCGGGCGAGTATTCTTAGTAGTTTACTCCGGTGCTGCTGTCCAACGACGCAAAAGATATTGTTACTTAGCGCTATGTTTTTAGAACTGAGCTATACTGTTCCCGGCTCTACCGCGCCCTCTTGTCCCACTGCATCGTAAACTGCGATGTTTACATGCTGTTTTTTTTTGTTTGAAAGTATTAAGCATACCAAGCTTTTTGAAAGCAACGACTAGAACAATATATTTTCGGAGAGGCCTTTGCGAGAGCTTTATTTTTATTGAAGTGTTTAATAACTAACAATATGTGTCCCCGATAAGTACTTTGGGGATGGGGCGGGGTGGACTGGCTTGCAGTGTAATAGCGGGTTCAATGTCTGGAGACAAACAATCTAGTGCTTTTTGAAGTCCATGTTCTTCTTCCATGGACTCGGGGCATATTTTACCATATATGCCCCGAGTCGTATGCAATACACAACACAGGTCATTATTGGGATGCTAACAAATCATAGGTTGGCTCAGTTATTGGCATCGTTGTCAGGGCATACTAGCGATATTGTGTGGGGTCGTACTCAACCGTTTAACTATCGCAGAGTGCTTTGCTAACGGGTTGCCGGAGAGATCGTTGGCGAAGGGCGAGGATGATCGATCCTGGAGTGTGATTCCAGCCAGTACCGTTTAAGGCCTCCACTAGGGAAATGCCACATCAACTCCGCTGTTGCTAGCAGCCCGTCGGCGTTTCGCTGAGTGGGAGCACACTCGGCTCTTTCTGCACGTCAATGGCTGATTCGGCATATAGTTCCCGAAATGTTATTGACATCTTGATCATTTGATTGACATCATTGATGATCGAAATGTTATTGACATATTGATAATTTGATTGACATCATTGATATATCTCTAACGTTTGTTACGCATATGCAAACAAAAGTAAATTTTCATAATAAGCCAATTCTTGCAAATGATCTTGAATTACAAACATGTTAAAGAGGTGTTTTTACTTCTAGACAGTCTTCCGTCCTCTACGGGCTTGCAACTTATCGCGAGGCATATGTTTAATATACCGAGGGTTGGACATGATACTGATCTAATGACCTACAATGTACTAACTAAATGCATTTGCTTTGTTCCTAGAATAAATACTACAAGATTCCTGGATTGGTCCGGTGAGCACCTATCCTTTAGAGAGAGGACGATTTTTACCTTTATGGCTAAAATGTCAAATGGTACCTTAGACGACGTGTTCACCACGGTTAACTTATCGGCCGCGCTTCCGTATGACTCAGCCAAAAAGTCTACGAAGAAAAATCTACGAACGAAAACAACTATGAAGAAAAGAGCTCGTATCGAGTGGAATAGCCTTTTCTTTAACGTCACCATTGCAAACTACTTTTATCACGGGTAAGCATATTTAGCCTCATCAATCACAATTACAGAGTTGCCTGCATTTTGCAGTTGACCCTTATATACTTGTAACCTGATTTGGTCATATAGCGGCATAAATGACTGTAAATTACTGATGAATAAGTTGACCGTTTGACTATTTTAGACGCTTCCGTTCACCTACGGGATTTTTCAGCCGTGGGAAAAATACCAGATGATTTATATACTTCCAGTTGCATAAACACTCTGATCTCGATTACTATCTCCCAGGTGGTACACACTACGTTGATCTAAATTCAGTTTCAGTGAAAAATTCTTGGCATCTGCTACGGACGCGACTTTATTGAACGAAGACAACCGCTTCGCATTCCTTGCACGCTTAAACATCTCCGTGGGGCCTCCGTTCACGGTTTCCACTAAGCCCGGGTTCGTTAACCAGATAATCACCGTTAAGGCCCAGACGTAAGTAATACAACCAGTTGTTAGTTCAGTCATTGTCCGTAACTATAAGTATCTTAGCATTTAAAGTATTATTTGATATTATATATTTTTCACGAAGTAATCGCTATAAGATTATGCAATTATAAATATCGTACTTTTTGAAGCTCGAAATTGTCTGGACTTGTGACTCATTTTCGCGACGTCGCCTTGAAACTCCTTACATGACTGGAAATGTTCTTCCGCCTCTTACTACAATTTTCAATAATGTAACCTGGCTGCTCTAAGTAAGCTCCTAGCGGATCTCCTAGAGCATATTTATTATCAAATAATATACCTTAAATCTCGGAATTACGTTATGTGAGTCTAAAGATGTAGCTTGTTCAGAGCCCAACAGAGATTTGTTTGTCACGTTTCACTCAGCGCCACAACATAGAAGCCAGCTCTTTCGTTAGTTAAGCTAGGAATTCAAGATACCCACATTTTTATAGATCGATTCTATATACGAGGTGTGTTCAAACGTATCGCGACTTTGAATTTTCATGGGGTTACGTATATTCGATTTCGATTTTTTGTGTCGTTATGTTGGTACTCATGCTCTCACTATGCCGACAAGCTCGGCCATTTTGCATGTTTAACTTAATTGTTGACAGCTGCTTTGCTTGCACGTGTTTTGGATCGTCTTCGATTTTACCTATTCAAAAAAATGGATCAAAGAACCTGTATCAAATTTTGTGTGAAAAACGAAATTAAGTGCGCGGATGCATTCCGAATGTTGACTGTGGCATACGGAGAAGCTACCTTGGACCGAAGCAACGTTTATCGGTGGTACAAAATGTTCTCAGAAGGCCGAGAAGATGTGAACGACGAAGAGCGTGCCGGACGCCCGAGCACTTCAACAACAGACGAAAAAATTAATGATTAACGATTGCAGGGGCGTGGTGCATCATGAGTTCTTGCCACAGGGTAGAACGGTCAATAAGGAATATTACCTGCAAGTTATGCGCAATTTGCGCGAAGCAATCCGCCAGAAACGCCCGGATTTGTGGAAGAACAAAAATTGGCTTTTGCACCACGATAACGCCCCTGCTCACACATCGTTGCTTGTGCGCGAGTTTTTGGCCAAAAACAACACACTAATGATGCCGCAGCCACCGTATTCCCCAGATCTGGCCCCCTGTGACTTTTTCTTGTTCCCTAAACTGAAGAGGCCCATGAAAGGACGACGTTACGCTACGCTTGACGAGATAAAGACGGCATCGAAGGAGGAGCTGAACAAGGTTAAAAAAAATGGTTTTTTGAAGTGCTTCGAAGATTGGAAAAACCGTTGGCACAAGTGTATAATATCTCATGGGGATTACTTTGAAGGGGACAAAATAGATATTCATGAATAAATGAATAATTTTTGAAAAAACACAAAAGTCGCGATACGTTTTGAACACACTATGTATATGGCTGAGAAGGTTTCAGACTCTAGGTAAGTATTGTAGAGTCTGTACAATTGTCACCTTTGAACTTTAATGGAACAAATGTAAGCATTGTTTTAGATTTTCCGACCACTTAAGCCTCCAAGAGAATCTTCAAGGCCAGAAGAGATGTAGTTTGTACCGTACCGTCATTATGAGTTTCCCTCACTCGCCAAGCGGCGAACCTGACTGTGGTTCCGTCCGAGCTACCTTGCGGACTCTGGGCCACAGCAAGGAGCAATGTACACCTGCTGTTTCATTACATGACTTTTTTTTGACAAACGCGAATAAGAGGCTACCGTAGTCTATGTTATATATATATATATATATATATATATATATATATATTGGGTCTACAAAAACATTTTTTCGGATTTTATAATGATTCTTTACGGACAAAACCGAAAAAACTTCTGTAGCCCTATATATATATATTCAAAAGCATTATATTAATATTTCTGTTATTGCAATATTTACAGACGTCTGGCAGGCTATAACCTCTCGTGCAGCGACCTACCCGGCAAAAGTAAGTAATTTAATTTTAAGAAATAAAGATTTCTCCATAGTTTGAAATATCAAAACGCCATTAACACAATCATACAGATTAGAAATTTGCATGATTTCGCCAAGTTTCGCCTTGAAACATCTGCTGAATATTGTAGATGTGTTTTAAGACAAAGGGAAAAGCATAGACAAGCAAGTTTCCGCAGCTCATAATGTTAGATAGCTGCATGGAGACCATATTTGTTAATGGCATCTACATAATATATATATATATATATATATATATATATATATATATATATATATATATATACAGTGCATAATCGATTTCGCTACTTTGTTTGCTATCTTCACCTAGATACAGCGAAAATACATCGATTCTGATATTGCTCGCTGCCTAGATGCATGCCTCTGCACTAAAATGCACTGGGCTTAGTAAATTCGCTTTAGTTTACTGGATCCAGTTAACTGGAGAAGACATCACTTCAAAGTTCAAACAATGATGCTTTAAAGATCAAACCAGATCTTTAAAGCATCATTGCTTGATAAAGAACACATGCGATATTGAGCACTCTTTGATCCCTGTTGTTGATCGAATTCTCTTCGATGCTCATTGAGAATAGATGATAAACCATACCGCTGAAAATCAGCGGCCAAGCTGCCACAAAGACTGTTGGAGGAACCCTAGATATCTCAACATGTCCGGCCTTCGGTGCATTGAAGGTATACCTCGCGGTGAGTTCCAAGCCCGTTGGGCGCGGAAGATGGTCTAGAATTAAGAATAGCCTCCTTAATTTTTATTTTTATTTTAGTTGCAGGCATCGGGCTTCTGCCGGCTTTTAGTCGGCCACCAGCAACTGTTGAAGTATACGAGCCTACTCTTTGCGTGCCATGGACATTACGCCTTCAAGAACAATATAATATGGGTTACGAGCCTATCGCCCGTTTCGTTGGAGGCCCAGACATGTTCAACTCAACGCTACAAACGTACGCTCTATTTTGAAAAAAAAACTATTGTTTGACCTTGTGTTGGTCACACTAATCAAAAACGTCTTGTGGAAGTTCGACACGCTGCTTACTAAGTTGGTGTACATATTAGGGTTTCTACCTGATAACCGCAGTTTTCTGCGTGAGATTTGTAGCAATGATAATGATGGTAGAAATGCTTTGTTTCTTCGCATCTTACTATTATAGAATACGTTTATATTGCCTATAGAACAGTGATAGTTTATATTGCCTATAGAACAGTGAGAACGCGAGACTGTAATTTATTATTAAGCTAATTACCTTAATCTTTGTTTACAAACGCGTTTTGGATTTAGCATTTTTAAGACTCCCCACTTTTATTAGTATTAATCAATGTCATTGTATTTTTCACACAGATGCAGTAGTTATCGGCCGACCAACATCAACGGAACATTCGACGCGAGTCCGTATTACAGTGATGGATTATTCGACGATAAAAACCATTCTCTTGTAGTGCCCGCGGTACTTAGTTTCCCACATTTCCTGTACGGGGATCCTGCACTTTACTCCCACGTCACCGGTCTTAAGCCAAGCGAGGACAAGGACCGCTTCTATATTGATGTTCATGCAGTAAGTATACTGTGTGTGAAAAGCAACCTAGATAGCATATAGAGTAGAACACACTTTATTGCAACGATAGGAGTGAATGAAGACAAATTTAAAAACTGTATTGCTATGCTTGCCAAGGTATACGTAGTAGTGACGGAGAAATGCGGTCATGCGCCAAGCAATTTTTGTTTACTCTTACGCGACGGCTTTGCGGATCAAAGAGAGTTGACTCCTAAGACAATTCGATTGGGAGTCAAAAATGTGCCGGGCCAATGTTGGCCCTTTGAACCTCTTTTTTTTTTTTTTTTGTTCTGGGAGGTTTCGGTAATGTATGATGCACATGCGCCACTAGCAGCCTGCGTGACTAGTGTGAGACTCGCAAACCCACTAAACCCGGATTCCTCCCCACCCCCCCAGGCTCGGTATTACTTTGGCATTACATCGAAACCGTGGGAGAGGCGTCCCTGCCGTTCTCCTTCAATCAGCTCTATCCCTTACTATCATCCCGCATGTCTACCTGCGGTTGGATAGGGGGATGCCATTTTGTAATCCGTCCTGTGAGGGTGCGTCGAGACCATGAGGGCCTGGCTGCTCCCCACCCCCTCCCCCCCTCCCTCGGCTCCTCGTCTCGACCACTCTCCCGAGAGACCCGCTCAAACCTCTCCCGCCTGGCCGTTTCCTTGGCTGTCTTGAGTGTCAAAACAGCGTCGAACAAGTTCGTCGCCTCCCTCCAGATTTGAACCTCTGTCGAGGCGCTACTGTTACTAACTTAAGTGAGAGAATATGTGCATCAGTCACATTTCTTCAGCGCCTACAGTAGTCTATTTAATGTGCTCTTGCACTAAGATACTTTTTTTAGGCGACTCGCATACATCTGATTTATTTTGTTTATATATCTATATATACTTTTTTTCAAAATCAACAGTTAGGTTATAAACTGGGTATTCATTTTGGCGGCCGACGTTTCTTCTAGTCGAATATTTTCGATATGACCATTACATGACGCTAAAGAGTAAGTTACAGTCGAATTCCTACCAGCGCGTTCTTATTTTCGGAAGTAATTAGGGTCATGTTGCCAAAGCGCAAATGTGAACCTGTCTCGTGCCGGGATCTCAAGTATGTTCTTTTCCGCAATAGACATTGATACAACTGCAGGTCTGACAGTGGTCGGGAATGCCAATTGATCCTTAGAGATTTGTGATAAAGCTTAATCTCATGTGTGATAGACCGGCACGATACGTTTATAAGCGCCAGCGCGGCACCGTCTGTTTCCAAGTATTCCGGTAGAAAGCACGTAAATGAATGAAAAAAAACACGTGATTGCTTGCGTCTAAACAGTTTGTTTACTCAAACCAAGCATGTTTTGGCTATGTGCATAATATGACAGGTACTAAAATTGAGGTATACTGTGATTTGCTGTGTGATATACTGTGCACCCGGATCGCGTGCATTGACGGGGAGCTGTATGTCGGTTTAGTACAAATGCGATTCAATCATTTAAATGCGATTGATTAGAACAAATGCGATTGATTAGTACAAATGCGATTGATTAGTACAAATGCAATTGATTAGTACAGATGCGAACTGTAAAACACCAGTTGTGGCGGTAGAGGAAGATCACCACACTGGACCATTTATTTGTGTAAGGCAGTAATGAACCAGTTGCTTGTGTGCCCAAAGTGATAATCTTTAACAAGCGCAACAATAGACACAGCGTAGCGGCACGAAAATCGATACACATCAGCTGTATGGAATGTCTATATGGCTCGTTGGATGCAAAACGTAAGTGGATGCAAAAAAAACGCCCTGTTGTTAACGCTGGGATCTAAACGTCTGAAGTCAATGTAATGCTTAACGTGTAAACAAATATTTGAGATGTTAAGTCTGAACCACATTACTGAGGTTGTAAAGCAAGTATGTTAGTATGACTATGACGTTTTAGTGAACTCAAGTATTATACTTTCCCTTATTTCCAGGCGTCCGGATTGGTAGTCGATATGAAATTGCGAACTCAGCTGAACGTAAAGATCACTCTGCCTAACAGGAAGTCTGCGACAATCTTTCCGGTATTTTGGCGGGAAATTGTAAGTACTCTTTGAGTTTTAATTGGTCGGTGATCACCGATGGGAACAAACAATTCTTAATGCTATATTTGTTTCATGTTGTAAGAAATTAGAAGGTGCCATTTTTTTGGCCGTGCTGAAAGATAAGTTCCATGGCAGCAGGGACGTAATTACTGCATCTGCACGATATATATATATATCTATATATACGTATGGTTTCCGTATGGATTTATAAGCATAGATCCGTCGTATTGCTTTGCAGTCTAGACTACCAGCTGACAAGGAAAAGATGGTGGCTGCCCTAAAGGCATGGCCTATATTTGCGGGCTGGGTGGCGCTTGCCTGCAGCCTCAGCCTCGTTGCCGCCCGCCCTGCTCTTCGGCGCTAGTGTCCTCCTCCAGGGGAACCTGAAGTTTTGGGAGTTCGAGGATGATGAAAAACCCCATACTCCAGACGACATTCCAACGGATGTAAGCCCGCTAGTGAAGGCTCTTCCCATAGATCTTTATTGCAATTCTAAATAGGAAACTGCGAATGCACTGTTTATATTTTCAGTGCGCTAAGACTATTAATGCAATTCATTACAATCAAACATACCAGAACCCTATTAAGGTATGTGCGTTTTGCTGTAAAATTGAAAATTTACTTTGAATGAGCTCTCTACACTGTAAGACCGAAAACCATTTGTCGCTGTTCAACTGAATATTGTCCAACAAAGTGCCCGCAATCAGGAATAAAAAAACCTGTGATTTGTGAGTATATATGTATACATAAATATATATTTGTGATCAATCTGGTGTAAATTATTAAGGAATTGTCATCCGAATCGGAGGAGGATCTGCGCCGCGAGCAGAGGCGGCGCGCCCTGAGGGCTAGGCTGCCGGCCGGCTTACCTGTGTATTTTAAAATACATAAAGGCGACCTTGATAACCTCGGCGTGACTCTACCCGACTGGGTGCTCGCAAAAATTCAAAGGCAAATAGAAGAGCAGTCGTCTTCTAGCAGTGAGGAGAGTTCCGACGAGATCACTTCTGCTGCAGGAAGCACTTCGTGGTCGACTGTCTCGTCGCGGTCCACCTCGCCAGAGCAGAAAAGTGAACCAAGCATCGGATCTCGTCCAGTCGCACATGTCTTCCTCGGCTGCCCGATCCCTTAATCAGCATAGAACAGCAATTGCTGATCAGGAAGAAAAATGGTATGTGTTTAATATTCCCGTAGCTTGAAAATGATTCTGTTAATTACTCACAGAGATGCAATTGCATATATTTATTGGTGTGGCAGAAAGCATTCTAACTTATCGAATTAAAACGTTATGTTTACCTCTCCTGAAAATTTACAGACGTCAGTGTGGACGCGACTTAAGTATCTACTGCTTACACTAACTTTATTCTAACACGGGAGTTACATGAGCCATACTAAGCCAATCATGGTACTTAAGTGATTCCACGATACCCTTAGGCGTCAGTGTTAGTTAAAAGCAGAGATAAAGCTAAAAGCAACTAGGATGTTTAGTGTCCTGGTAAAGTCCTCTCATCTGTAATTGTAGACATATGGCAAGTAACATCTAAAGCAATAAATTAAGTTACAGCAGCACATTATCATAAATGTAACATCGTCTTTACCAGCAGCACTATATTCTTGCTGAGCGCTTTCTTTCATAAAGTAAAACGCCCGAAATTGAATATTTCCTGGCTGAACCGAATGCTTATGCATAGATAAGTGTACGAATATTTTAAGTAACAACAGTTCAATTACAGGAACTAAGTGCTTAGTATTTCTGGGTATTACGATATAGACATATATCTTTTACACTTTTGCAGGGACCCAAATGTCATGTTCCCACCGTGAATGATTGATTACATTGAATAAGACATATAATGTTTTTTTATTGCATTTGCGATGGCAGATAAGTCCAAATGGCAGCTACCCGGAAGATTTCGAGGAAGAAGTGCAAGATGAAGAGAGTGCTTAAGCTCAGAAACCACATATTACGACGACACATCTTTACGGGGCACCGATTACTGTCAACCAAAGGTATGGCAATCATTTGATTGCCCCCGTAATCTCGCAAGGTTATGCTTGCATGTATGATATAGACAAATCCGCAATTTGTTTTATCGTTAGCCATATTTTATACTAAAAGGCACATAGACAGTTTT